>BJCM01256999.1:0-10114 GCA_018326385.1 Flaveria bidentis
TTTTATGTTATGCTTATGGCTATGTTGTCGTGAATATTGACTAAACGCGACACAAGTCTCCATTTGTGCTCGGGTGTCGTCATGACACGTTTGTCATCATACTTATATTGCTTCTCTAACGTATACCATGTGTTATGACGATCCCGTCTCGTTACATTCCCGTGTTTTCGCTTTAGCGGGGGTGTGACATATACTTTTTAACAGTAAGAAGCAATATCCATAAAGGATCAAATAGTGACAGGTCAACCATCATTCTTAGTTGACTTACAAACTTTCAAACCTCACCTGTAACAAATAGCAATATAGCCCAATAAAATACAAATGAAACAAAACAAATAAAACTTATTGCAAACCAAACGAAATAGAATAGATGTTAACTCACAATAAGAAATAATAGTCACAAAAATTAATAGTAGACTATATAGCAAGTGATGTAATGCAAAGAAAACTTGTAACTAAAAAGAAACTTCGTCTGCAGACTTAAAACCCACCTGCTTTGCACCTAAAGGTGCAACCTCTCAAAACCCACTTGCTTTGCACCTAAAGGTGCAACCTCTATTTGTTTTTTAGCCATCATTGGCTACTGTGTGTGATGTGAAAACAACTTGGAAGAATAGAGATATTGAAATAAGGCGTGAATGACAACCTAAATTACGTGCAAGAACACACAAAGAGGATGATACACACACATAAAGAAATAGCAAAGATAGCAATGAAAGCAAAGAGGTGTGAAGAACAAAAGAACCCTAGAAAAACAGAGAAGAAGGGGGAAATGTAGTGCAACCGACCTGGGAAAGTGCTAGAGAGCAACACAAAATGGTTAAAAAGCCCTTTTATAGGCCCAGAGAAGAACATGAGAAATTAGCCTACGGGGATCGATCTGATCCGAGATGCGGAAGGACAGAAAGAAAAGAATAGACCAGTTGAACTAGAGAACATATGTGAAAAAACTTAGGGGGAAAGTACTAAACATGAAGTTGCAGGGGATGAAAGCAAACATCCATCGACCTTTACAAATAAGTATTAGTATAATGAGATGTGTTATTATGATATTGTCCTTGGAACATTTTGTTATTATCAGCGCATGCCATTTGATTTTATTTTTGTTTTTATGAAATTTTTATAGTTTGAATTCATCCCATTGTTTTCTATTAAATGTACACGACTCTTTCTCTTTTGTTAAATTAGTTATATTATCTCTTTCTTTTACATAGGGTATGGGCATGGTTAACGACTCTTAGGGGTTGTTTGTTTTAGATTTTTAGTGGTTTAGATGTTTGAATAGTTTAACACTTAATGGTTTAGACTTTTTGAAAGTGAGCAAATGTTTGAATGGTTCGTACATTTGGCTCTTAATTGTTAAGCATTATATTAATACTGAATGGTTAAGACCTTTTTTTTAAATTGGTCATACATTTTCCTTTGAATAAACGATAGAATAGCTTTTAATGGTTCAGACATTTTAATGATTCAACACTTAATGTTACGACCCTTCTATTAGTTCAGTACTTAATCATTCAAAAATTGCCAAACAAATGCCCTTAACTTTGTGTAGATGTCTTGTCACCTACTTTATCTCATTGTACTCTTAACTTTGTTTAAGTATTATATCACCTACTTTATCTCATTATACTCTATTTCAGGGTAATAAAATATGTTATGGGTTATTTGACAGCATCTGAATCAGACTTTTGATGGTTCATATGTTTAAGGAGATGTTTGGTAGCATCTAAATCAACCTATTAATGGTTTAGATGTCTAAATGATTCAACACTTAATGGTTTTATCTGTTTGTTTCGTGAGCAGATGTCTGTATGGTTTAGACATTTACCTTTGAATGGTTCATCATTATACTGATGCTAAATGGTTAAGAAGTCTAATGTTGAATGGTTAGAACATTTTATCAAAATTGGTCAGACATCTGCCTTTGAATAGTTAAAAGATATACTAGCTCTTAATTGTTTAGACCATTTAATGGTTTAACACCTGATGGTTCAGACATCTTATTGGTTCAACACTTAATCTTTTAGAAGTTGTCAAACAACCCTTAAATGGTTCAGCACTTAATGATTCAGAATGTTTATTTCACGAGTACATATTTGAATGGTTCAGATATTTGCCTTTTAATGCTTAAGCATTATACTAATGTTGGATGTTTAAGAGGTCTAAACTGTATGGTTAAGACATCTTATCTGAATTGATCAGACATTTCTTTTTGAATAGTTAAATGATATACTAGCTTTTAATGGTTCAGACCTCTTAATTGTTTAGTAGTTAATGGTTCAAACCTATTATTGATTTAGCACTTAATCATTTAAAATTTATCAAACAACCCCTTAGTCTATAGCTCCATGTCACGTATATTTTTTTATTTAACATTACCCACTTTAACTTTGTCATCCTCTAAAGCCCCTCTCTTCATGATCATTAAGCCGTCAACAAACCCCGCCCTCTTTTCACTCATCATTAGTCCCCCCGAGGCGGTATTAGACGCTTTTTATGAGCCACATTGGCACTAACACCCTTGGGGGTTGGGGTATATCGATCCGTCTTATAGGAGGGTGGTTTAAGCCTATAGATGGTATGTTTATCATCACCGCCATATATTCTATGAAAAAACACAAAATCTCGATAATGCAGAAGGTTATAAATATATGTTAAATTAATGATAGAATTTTGTCATTATCATATTTGCTATATATGCTGGAATAGTGGAATTAGTCATGTGTATATTTTAGTGAGGTGGGCTAGAAAATTACACAATTGTTTAAAATAGATACTTGAATAGTCTTATGCTTGGGGGTCACGAATCACGTAGTCTTTCATTTGTAAGGTTAAAAGGATAACACGTTACTCATTAGAAAAGTAGGTTTAAGGAATTTATGATATCAAATTTAGGTTAAGATAGTTTTTAAATAAAAATTATATAGAAAATTAAATTTTAATAATCCAAACTATAATCAATTGACTAATAATAATCTATATTATTAAATTGATTAATAATAATCATGACTTTCATTTTTATTGTTAAGAACAATTCTAATAGCATAATTATCATTGATTTACACTTTATTTGCACACATTTTTCACTTTGTTTCGTTATATGTTTCCCTATTTTATTCACAACTATCATCGTGATCAAAATCGAGTGAAAATCAAATGTAAATAAACAAACAATTGTGCTAATAGGATTGCATTTGACAATAAAAATAAAAATGAAAATTATTATTGGTTAAATTGATAGTAAGGATTGTTATTAGCCAATAAATTATAGCTTGAACTATTAAAATCTAATTTACTAATAAAATGTGGTGTTTTATTTTATTTTATTTTACTTTTTAATTTTATTTAAATTGCATTTCATTATGTGTTTGACTACTTTATGTGATGGTGAACATTGTGAGGTAATGGTGTTGACATTGTCGAGGTCTAAATAGTAAATATTAGCATGTGATGTGCTTCTTTATAATAATATTAGAGTGTACCTTTTGATATGATGGTGTTATTGCGATGTTTGTATTTCCCTATCACCGTATTATATATATATACAATTTTAAACCGAATCTATAGTAAATTGCTCTTGCTAAAACCTATGGTTCAATTTTTAAAGTAAGGAGCAAAGTGGTGTCATGTTTCTTTCATTTTTCATCTTTCTAATTTTTACTATTTAATAGATTTACTAGAAACAAGTAGGGAGGGTGCCAGATGTGATGGTTGTAAAATAAGTTTACATATAAACATGAGAATTTATGTCGCAACAAACGTGTGTAACTTTCATTTTACATCTATTAAAATTCATATTAATATTTAATTTATTTTTAAAGTTTTTGTTTGTATAAACTTGTGATGTTTTTATTTATACGTATGTTTATAGTTATCTATATGTTTTGTTCGAATGTGCGGGTAACTTGATCCGGTAACATTAGTTAACATATTACTGCTTTCAATACAACCTAAAAAAGACGTCATATGCCGCGAAGCGCGGGTATTACTCCTAGTTAACATACATAATGAATATGTTTTCGTGATTATTTTAAAATTAATTTGACATTCGGGTGTCTCCTTGTTCCGGTAGTATACACAGTTTTATATATATATTTTTTCAATATCTCATTTACTAATTTTTGTATTTTTCATAAGTGACATAAGGTTTTTAGACATCACCACTAGTAAATACAACCTTTATGTATGATAGATATCGTAAGAGTTAGCTTTTAAGAACTATAAATTTGATGAGAAACTACATGTTAAATTTTGGAATCATTTCCCTTATTTATGTTTACATACCAAGTCATGAAGAAAGGTAAGAGGGTGTTATCGAAGTGAGGTTTATATTGCTTGATCATAATAGATTATTTAAAAATAAATCTAATCATTTGCTGGTATGAACCTTATCATTAACGTTGATTAAAGATATTAAGGTCCGGATGGTGGAATGAGAGTAAATATTTCGTCTATCCCGTGAGATAGAAACATGTTTCCATCAAAACCACCGTGTCCAAAAAACAATTATTGACATGTAAATAAAACAGGCAACCATTGTTAGTAAATACAACTTCAAATTATTAATGTGAATTTAATCAAATGGAAAGCTTGTAAATTTTATTTTAGGATGGAAAATTTAAATTTTAACAATATGTAAAGTCAATATTTTAAATAGTTTAACGACCTACGTAGTTTAGCTATGTAAAATTTCAAAAAAACAAATAAACAAACTGTAGAGAATGTATGAAGAGGCTGATGCAACCCAAACATCCAAAGTCTATCTTGCATGCTGCACAAGTGTATTAAAGAAGAATGCTTAGGAAGTTTCACATATGCAATAGAAATATTCTAAGTGTGAAATCTTCCGAAGCCAAGACCAATATCTTCCGAAACAAAGATGAAGTCTTCTGAAGCCTTAGAGACAAAGTCTTCCGAAGCTTCAACTCATAAAGACAGATTTCTTTCGAAGACTTTTAACACATGCTTTATCTGATGTACTTTTCCATAAAGCTGGACACATTTCTGCTGCATCTCTGTAAAGTCACCAACTTACATGAGTTGGTGAAAAGGTTCATGCTTTTGGTAACTGTACAATGAGGTCTTAAGTCTGTAAACTTTCTACTTCATATATTCCTTTTTGTAATAGATAAGGATGTGAGCTATGGCATGTCATAGTCACTAGTCAAAAGGCAATCTGCCTTTTGACTCTACAATTGATTTTGTTTGTGTCTAGTCAATTGTATCCAGCTGTCTTTCAAAGTATAGTCGGTTGTAGGATGTAGTATAAGTATTTCTTGCTCTTGTATCTTTCTTTTATGCTTTGTAACACTTGTAATAGAACTTGAGAAAGCAATGTACT
This sequence comes from Flaveria bidentis, assembly GCA_018326385.1. NCBI lineage: Eukaryota > Viridiplantae > Streptophyta > Magnoliopsida > Asterales > Asteraceae > Flaveria > Flaveria bidentis. The sequence continues at coordinate 5,345 of BJCM01256999.1, forward strand.
GCATCCTTGAAAACCAAACACTTGTGTTCTCTTGTTTTGTCTCTTACTTATTACTTGTGTTCTTAGTGTCATACTTGTGGTTAATCCAGTCTTACTGTTTGATTAAGTTTGGTTAATCTCCTTTTTTGTTGTTGTGTTGTAAGTGACCCCCTTCACTGGTGCTGCACAAACTTTCATTTGTTTTGGTTGAAAAAAAACAAATAAACAAATAACAACTTAATAAGATTTTCACTCAATAGTTATTAGTTTCTTAAGTGCTCTATTAAAGTCATTAAAATGTTTTTCTTGTCTCTTTTAATTCACTTATATGTTTCAATCTTATGTTATATTTTGTAAGCATATACATATTTCTCCTTCCTAAATTCATAAATTACATATTTACCCAAATCAAAAAAACTAATTACATATGCATCTTTTTTGAAACATATATATTACATATGACTCATTATATTGATATTATTTACTGAATAATTATTTTACTGGTATTTTACTAAAGTATTTTTAAAGTTTTAATTTACTTCCTAAGACTATTAATTACATATTTTTTATAGTTCGAGTCTTTTATATAAATAAAAACAACAAAAATAAATTTTAAAACAAAAATAACCGATAATCAAAGTTATATCTTCAAATATAAAAACATAACTGCATATAGTTTTAAACAATTATAATAATAAACATCAATTTGTTTATTAGGAAAAACATAGATTTATTTTAATAAATTAGATAAATATGATATATATATATATGTGTGTGTGTGTGTATGTTTTAAGAAGGAAAAATATGTAAATATTTTTTTAGTTTGGATAAATACATAAATTATGGTCTTAAGAAGCTAAAATATATAAAAACTCCTATTTTTATATAAATGTTTAGATTTTCATATTAAGGGCCAAATGAAACATGTATGAACCTTAGTTATTAACAAATGATTTTTTACAACAACTTCTAAGGATGAGGTAAGGGGGAATTAATTTTTTTACTTAATAATAATAAAGGTTTATAATTGTTAAATTTAAGAAACATATATATTACTATATATATTAAGACTGTCTGTAACGATAACACACGTTCTTCTCACAAATAGTTTTAGTTACCATGTTATATGAGTTTTACATTAACTTACATCAATCTTTCTCACAAACACATTTATGATTTAACCCCAACATCATCCTTCTTACAACAACTATTTAGTTTCACGTCATCATTTATTTTTTCATTTATTTTAATAATTATATTCATTTTATTAATAAACAAACTAAATAAAATTAACAAGGTACTATATAAAACCTTCATTAATTTAATAAAATTACATAATAATAAATAATTAAACTAAAAATATAACTTAAACTAAAAAACAACAAGTTAAACTAAAAACAACTAAAACTAAAAAACAACAAATTAAACTAAATAGTTAGTTGCGACGGGTCATTCTGTATTTCTCCGTAGTCTCGTTGTACAACTCATCATGTTCGGAACGACTCACTAGATCCGTGAAACTCGTGTCCATGTAAAGTATTTAATTTTCCTTGATCATTAATTTTTCTTTCAATTCATTGAATCTATTAAGTGATGAATCGAGATTTTGTATTGCCTTCTTCTTCATCCAAGTCGTCTTGGCAATGTCTTCAATGAGGCTTAGCCTCTTTCTTTCGTATTAGAGTGTAGTAGTAGTAGTAGAAGAAGAAACTCCTTTACCCATCATTTTGGCTTGTTTTTTGGCTTTGTCGCTCCCAATTAGACGAGTTGTATGTAGTTGAGGTCTTGAAGTTTCTCCTCAGCTGCAACAAAATCATTATCATCGCGCATCCTGAATCATCGTTTGAAGAAAGTTTCATCATACACTGGCTCTGGAGTTAAGTAATCATTCCACAGTTGCTCATCTCCACCAACACGATCTCTATTTATTTCTTTGTGTTTCCTGCTTGGTTGTGAAACACTTCCCTCCTCTTCTAGTTGGTCAAGCTCAAAGAGCTGAGCAGCGAGATCTTCGATATCATCTTCAATCAAAGTTTAAAATGCTAGTGTAAGAAATGCAGGAAATTTTGGGGGTGTTCGATCATCACCGGTGCTCATTTTCAGAATTTTGGATTCAATATATTAACGAGTGTTTGTGATGTATTGAAGTTGTTGGTGAAGTGTTGTAGTGATGTGGTATTTATAGTGAAAAAAAACTAATTGTTAACTAGCCGTTAGAAAAATACCAAAAAAACTAGCCGTTAGAAAAATGCCAAAAAAACTAGTTGGGAAGAAGACAAAAAATATAGCCGTTAGGAAAAAAACAAAAAAAAGAAACTAGTCATTGGAAAAAAATATAGAAAAAATTGATGTTCTTTTAATCATTTTTAAATATGATATTAAACACTTTAATCATGATATTAAACTTTTATTTAAACATTAATAATCTTTTTATTAACTATTTTTCACAAAAAGAAATGGAATTCGTTGGGTGTCTATGGGCAAGAGCGGACCTACCTGGAGTGGAGAGGTAGCTTCCGTTACATCTCAACTTTTTACGGTTAATGTAAAAAAATATGATTTTATGTTACCACTGAGAAAAAATATTACATTACCCCTAATTTTTTTTAAACTCAACACTTCATAAAAAGTTTTAAATTTTATAAAAAAAATCTACTATTAGATAGAAAAACATTACATTTTATAAAAACATAAATAGCTAATAAGCACAAAGTATCTAATAATCCAATACAATAATAATTAAAAAGCACAAAATAAAAATAAACCCAAAAAAATTAAACAACTTAAAAATCTAACTAATTAGCCCAAATATCCATAACTCAATCAAACATAAAACTTAAGATACAAAAATAAAAATAAAATAAAATAAAATAAAAAAATTCATCGCCCAAGCCCTCACTAACTCTTCATTCCTTCACAGGCCACAGCCAGTCAGGCACCATCCACCCACACCATCGATCACCCCACGTTCCCACCGCCAACCTGCCGCCTGCAGCGACGGCCCTTGCAACCGCCTACCTATGAGCTTTCACCAATTATCGCCCGGTTCGAAGTAACTTTTCTAGGGTTTTTTTTTTCTCTACTATATTATGAAATTAGGGATGTAAGGTTTATGATGTTTAATTTTTTATTTAAGTGTTATTTGTTATGAAAATTAATGATTATTTGGTTTAATTTCTAATATTTAAGGTTTATATAATTAGATATATCAAATAGAGATTGAAAGATAAACTAAAGATTTGAATTGATTAATTTGTAAGTGTAATTTGTATTCTTATTGTGTTATTTTTTATAAAATTTGGGATTTGAAAGATAGAAAATACAAGTAATTATTGACAATTTTTAAAAGAAAATTTTGATGACAATGTTGGTTCTAATAATATTAATAATAATTGGTTCGGCTATTTTTAAGGTTCATTCTCTTCAAGTTCAATTTGTTTGATCTCAAATGAATTTAATTTGAATTATCTTTCTTCAGACTTTCTTTTATTATCCTGTTTTTTTTTTTAATTTTATGTTACTCCTATTTTTAACTTTTCTACAGCCATTACCCATGCGAAAGAATACCCGACAGATGGGCGGCAACAGTGTGCAGCAACACTGCCCTTAGGACGGCGGAGTTGGAGGGAGTTTAACGTGCATAAATATAATGATTGTTGATCAACATTTAATTATTTTCATGATAGGATGATAAGAAATCACTCCTCAACAAGAGTAAAATGAATCTAATCATCGCAAAACATGCCATACTGGTGATCAATTTCGTAAAATCAATATATAATTAATATGAATCTTGAATGAAATAACACTCTTCTTCTACTTTTAGGTTTATTACAAAACTCTCAATTTATCAAAAGGTTGAAACCCACTGGGCGTTTAGATGAACTTTAGTTGCTGTAGAATTTGAATTTTTTTTTACTAAAATACTATTTCAAGAAAATGATAAAAAGAGTTGGATTTCATAAATATAAGTTTTTCAACCACCAACTACAAACCCGTTGTAGAAGACCGCTATAAATTAACCCACAACAAAAGTCTGCAACCCATAAAACTCCCACAATAATAATGAAAGCTTCCAAGATCGAAAAACAAACAAAACTCCTCCACAAAATAAAGTTCAAAACTAGTAAATCAAATGACAAAACATAAAATACTCCATAAACCACCTCACCTCACTTGGCACCCTTCTTCACTGCAGCCTTGGTCACCTTGGCCCCGGTCGGGTCCTTCTTCTCGACGCTCTTGATAACACCGACTGCAACCGTCTGACGCATGTCTCTCACGGCAAACCTTCCGAGTGGTGGGTATTCAGCAAAGGTCTCGACAACCATGGGCTTGGTTGGAAGCATCTTAACCATACCGGCATCACCGTTCTTCAAGAACTTAGGCTCCTTCTCGAGCTCCTTACCAGATCGTCTGTCGATCTTGGTCAAAAGCTCAGAGAACTTGACGGCAATGTGGGAGGTGTGACAATCAAGAACGGGGGCATAACCGTTACCGATCTGACCAGGGTGGTTCATGATAATGACCTGAGAAGTGAAGCTGGCCGCACCCTTGGCAGGATCATCCTTGGAGTTTGAGGCAACGTAACCACGCTTGAGATCCTTGACTGCAACATTCTTGACATTGAACCCAACATTGTCACCGGGGAGAGCCTCGGTTAGAGCTTCATGGTGCATCTCAACAGACTTAACTTCAGTGGTCAACCCAGATGGTCCAAAGGTGACAACCATACCAGGCTTGATCACACCAGTCTCAACACGTCCCACTGGCACAGTTCCAATACCACCG
>BJCM01257006.1:0-24471 GCA_018326385.1 Flaveria bidentis
GGCCTCCATCTCTCCACCAAAGCTGAGATAAGAGCACGATCAAGTTTGCGATAACCACACTCGATCACACCCGCAAAACCAGCCAACCTTATATATCTCATAATATTTTCAGAGATAGGCACTTCCTCAATGTAATCCCAAAAAGCTTTATCACCTCGTCTAACACGTAAAATTCTTTCATCGCTTTCTGGATCTCGAAAATAATAATCAGCTCTATGTTGATCACTTAGAAATAACAAATCGTTATTTAGTGGACCCGATGTAATTCTCCAGCTCATTTTGATTTTTGAAATGAAGTTTGAAACTCTAAAGAAATTCTAAAGAAATGAGTTGAACGAATTGCGAAAGGAAATATGCGATGGTAAAACGAATAAATAGTGAAAGGTGGTAAAACAAATAATTTAAAATTTTAAGGAAGTTGAAATGTGGACCGTAGATTAAAGTAGGTTGCTAGAATGGACGGGTAGAATGAGAACCCGCCCTTCCCAAGGGCGTGGTCTCCATACAAGGTCACATCATAATCCTGCATCATCTGCATCATCTTTAATCGGACGACATCATCTTTAATTGGACGGTTGGGAGGAGAACCCGCCCTTCCCAAGGGCGAGATCTCAGTTTGACTAGTCACATCACCAAACAAACCACCACAACACACACGACACACACGGTCAAAGGTCAGAAGCCGCCCCTGCCAGGGGCGGTATCCCCTATTGTCACATCCCGACAAGAATTACCCCTCTTGTCAACTCTCTCCCCTTAAATACCCTAATTTAAAAAAAATTCTCTTTAAATATAAATTCAGTGGCTACAATGGTATCGACATTCAACCTTTGATGTTCTGATGCCCTTGTGAAGCCAACTCTAACGATACATTTGCCATTACTAGTCTCATCTTTTTCTCATATCTTCATTCATCAACAAACTTTCATCTCTTTCCGTTTCTTCTATCACCTCTCTCATGAGAATTGTTATTGTTATTATTATTGTTGTTTTTATTATTGTTATAATAATAATAATAATAATAATTATAATAATAATAATTATTATTATTATTATTATTATTATTATTATGTTTTCTCTTTTTATTTCTAATTTATCATATGTTTATATATTTTAATTATTTGCTCTTTAATTTTAATTTATACATATATTTCATTTTCATTTTTAAATTTAGGGATAATTATGTGATGTCATGTGGTTTTCCCTTTAGCCTACACCATGTAGTCATTATATGTTGGTGTCAAATCCATATAATTTTAATTAAGAAAGTTATACCTTAGGTTATCATTCTTCAGTTGCCGCTAAGAGATCGTCCATTTATTGATTCCCTATTTATTTTATTTCAACTATTTTAAAATTATTATCATAACCTAATATATACAAAAATGATAACTAAAAAAGAGTACGATACCCTCGTTTCCCCCTTCATCTACGCATCTTGGACCGTATCCCGCTTAGGTCGTTTTCCTTGCGCTCGTGGGGTGACCAAAACCCATTGAGACCATGATGGCCGATGGGTAGAACCAATGAGTATATGTTGGAGTCATAATATTAGTTTTTGTTTTAATTATTATTTATTAGGTAGTTTTTTTTTATCTAGATCCCAAAATATAAGAGATAACAATTATTGTCTAATTAGTTTTCTTCTTTTCCAAGTTTGTAATTCCTATAAATACCCGAGTATATGGATGGCATATCATATTGAATTTTTAAGCCATTGAAAGTTTAATGATCAAGCTTATGATTTAAATTGTTTGTGTTCAAGTTTTAAATTGCCAACTTTCAACAACTAATAAGCTTGTAGCCAAATGATACTCAGATGTTGATGAAATGTTGTCCTACCGAATTTATGAGAGTTCAAGTCTTATTATTAGCAAATTGGTGTAGATTTAAGAGTAGAATAATGAGTGTATGAGTTAATAGTTAAGAAACACCACCAAACTTTTCCTAAATGTTGTGTTCTTGAGTTTTTTTTATAAAAGAAATCAAAAGAAAATAAAAAATATTTGTGTTTTAAAGTTTTTTTTAATGAAATAAATAGTTTTTAATAATCTTCATTCATGTCTTTTCTTACAAATCAGAAGGAAGTGAAAAGATGTGGAAGTAATGTTTTCTAAAATATTTCATTTTAACATTTACCCTTCCAACCTAGTTTAATTTAAAAGATTCAAAAGGTATATTAATAAAACTAGGCTAAAGTCCCGTGTAACACACGGATTCAATCAAAAAATATTGTTGTTGTTTAAAAAGGTGTGTAAGTTATATTGTTGTTGATAATATTTTGTATATTGACTTTTATGTATAATTTTTTAACATTAGCTATATCTAACATTAGTAGGTTTTCTCTATTAATATTTATACATCTAAATAGTGTATAATATGGAAAGAAATAAATTTATAAATAAGAACTTTAACTAATAAACAAATTAAATTGAACATGAAAAATAATATTTCAAATTAATAAACATCCAAAAATTTATTTGTATACAATATTTAGTGTTTTGTTGGTTATTTTTCTATCATTATCTAACATTTATCTACTTTTAACTTGAGATAATGCAACATATAGCTGATCATTATCCATGTTTAAAAACAAACTAACTTTGGATATCGATTATCACTGGCTATTGTTTTATGGTCATTGCATAACACATTGATAACAACTGTCTTGTTTGAATTTTAAAATAAATTCTTTTGTCTAAAGGTGTCAAAGCTAACCGTGAAATAAAAATATGATTTTCAATATTATTTTCAGATACATCAAAACAATTTGTACATATCAAATGAACTCCTATCAAATATAATAATAATAAATATAATAATAATAATAATAATAATAATAATAATAATAATAATAATAATAATATGGCAGTACACATAAAAGAAGATAAAAAGTTTAAAAAGTAAAAACATATAATATCTCTTTATAGATTGACTTGTGAAGTAGACCATCTTTAAAAAAATTAAAGTAAAATAATATTAATCCAAAATCACAATTGTAGACAATGATAGGTTAAATCATAATCGCAGAGGATGAAAGTTAAAAAATATAACAAAAAATAAATACCTTTTGTTAAAGAAAACTTGATAAAACTGAAGCCAAAATGAGAACGTAAATGAAGTCTCTCGAATGCGATATTATCAGACTTTATAAAGACAAATCGCGAGGGTCGTAAACCTGGGATGGTTAAGAAATATTTTAATATCGAGTATGACTTTATTTTCAAAAAAAGATGCCTATGAATTCATTCAGACTGAAGAGGAGTCGATTAAAAAATTCCGTAACTTTTGTCAATAATTGAATATAAATCGAGTATTTAATGGAAAAACACAATCCAGGAATAAATTTAATAGATGAAGAAAATTATAAATAATTTATATAGTTTTTATTGATGAATTATTTGAAAAAAAAATATATAGGGCATAATTTAATTTCCAAATAAAAGATATGCTTTAATTTAGGGTTAAATTTTCAATTTTTCCTTAAATATCTTTTGTATATAAGTTAACTTTTAGTCAAATGAACCTAGACTAACACTAAGAACAGATACATATTTAGGCGGGAATTGGAAAAATAGAGGCTTAAGAGAACGTCATGTGATACTAAAGTTATTGTTTTATTAATAAGTATAGATTATAACTTTCTTTTCTTTATCTCTCAACTTGGAAACATGCTAAAATTTTCTTTTGAACTCTAAAACACAATGAAATTATATATTTTTCTTCCCTCCCATATTTTTCTCTTCTAAATTTTCTTTTATGTTTTTAATAAATTTGGGAACACAGGTAAGTGTAATAATCATTTGCACCGATCATCTAAAAAGCTATCATCAAATGATAATGACTAAAATAATAATTACAGAATCATGATACAATCTGAATTATACGATAAAGTCTCGTATCCTTTGTTTCCACAAGGGTTACAATCTCCCCTATATGATCGTTAACAAGTTGTCGCATCCCTCCTTTAACGCCTTTTACACTCCAGGTGGTGGGTTGTTTAACGCCTGTTATGGGCCACGTAGGCACTAAAACCCAAGAGCGTTAGGGTATACCGCAAGACCTAAGTACTTGAGTGTTGGTTCAAAATAAAATACTTTGGCATACGCAATCAAATTAGATAAGATAACAAATTAGGCCACTTACACCAATTGAAGACCTTGATCCAAACCGCTTTTGCGAAACTGCACCTTAGAAGCAAATATTCAGTATATTACACATGTCTACCATATATAAGGCAAGAAAGATCCAAATCAAAACCCTTTTTGCTTAGACCTCCTTTTGAGGGAATTCGATATTGAAGTGCGCTCCAACAAAATGTATTTATTTCAAGTGGAACCTAGTTAGACCACTCGAACCTGATATTCTGTTGTATCAACGTTATTGCTTCAGTTTTTTTTATCTCAATACTCCCATCGAGAAGGTGTATTCCGAACCATCCATCCACGCCCAACGATCTCTATTGTTGGAAAAAATCCACCATGCAATGTCATCTTCAAGAGCTTACATATCAGATAACAAATTAGAGTTATCAACCAAAATTTTCCATTTTCAATACCCCATAGTGTTGTTGTTAACAACCTGCAAGCATCCCATCTAAAAGTTTAACTATAAGAAGATACTTACGGACCTTAAAGAATTTTTTTGATACCGAGACTTTGCTGTAAGTCCCATTAAATTATCTTAAGTTTCAATTTCTTTAGAATAAATTTGGTTGGTTCTATAATTATTGAAAAATAAATCTTATTGATACTTGAACATTATGTTATTTTAACGCTTTTCTAAGAAAACGAAAAGATGATAATTCCAAAAGCCTAATGTTTCATCATTAATCTCTTCATCTTTGTTTTTAGTTATTATTCTTTTAACATAACTTTCGTTAAGTATTCAAGTGTCTCCTGGATATTTGACATATGTACTTCAAAATTCAAATGTTTATGGCCAGCATACTGATGTTGATAGATGTTCTTATTTCTTCATTTAAATAATTTTAAATATTTTATTACGGTATATTTAATGTTTTACCAATAAATATACATTTAATGTTTTACCAATAAATTTATAGATTTCCAGTTGGTTCAAATGGCCGATTTTTAATCTTATTGGATAACTAGATTAGTACTCGTGTACTACATGAATTAAATAAATAAAATATTTAATAATTAGTACTAAAAATGTATGCATATAAGATCACGTTTGAAGATAAAATATGATTATAATTACGTACAATAGTTACTTTAATTAAATGAACAATTATGTATTTTTCTTAAAATTTTCTTTTAAAAAATTATGATTTTTAAATATTCTGTTTTGGAAAAAATTATAAAAACAAAGTTTGTTCTATTTCTGTATTATATTAAATTTTTGTTTTTAAAAAATGTGCTTTTAATAAAAAATAGGTTTTTAATTTATTAAATTATATATTTTTAATTTGAATATGCCATTAGTAATATTATTAGTATTCAATATTATTATTAACAATATAGAGAAATATAAAAGTAAGTATAATGATTTTTACAATTGTTTCACGCTTATTTTAGTTTTTTAGATAGATATAGGCTAAAAACCATTAATTAAACGGATTATAGTTAGTAATAAATACAAAAAGTTACAGTATAATATTTTAATATAAAATATAATTAAAGTTATATATACGTAATCGTTCAATAAATAAAACAACTATACTATTTTTAACTCTCTTATCTAAATAACTATAATATTTTTAACCCTAATAACGAACCATAGCAGACTAGACCAATCACCGGTCGAATCGGTCGGACCGGCCGGTCCGATCCGGTCTCCAAAACATTGAGAAGAAGAACAAGTGGCAAAAAAATTGGATAAGAGAAGGAAGTGTCAAAGAAAACCTTGTTTTATTAAATGTTATAGATATGTTTTATTTATGCTTAATTTGTTTTTAATATCTCCATTTTCCTGCTTATTGTTTATTTTTTTTAAACATCACAATAATTATTAATTGTTAGTATCATCAAGTTAATAATATTCGTCAATGTCAATATTTAAAACTTGGATCTTCAAAAAAGGTAAAACCTCGCACCTCCCTCTTAACCATTAAACCAAAATATCATTGATATTTTCCTACTTATTAATCTTAATAAAACATATTTATAAAAATTTAATATGTTCACCAACGTACGGTTTATCTAATAAGTGTAGTAGATGTTTCTCTTTTTTTTAATGGGTCCATCGAGTTATAGTGGGTCATTACAAGTTCAATATACCCGTTAAGCAAAAGGCACCAGAGAAGTAAAAGAAATTATCATGATTTAAAAAATTATATGATATGAGTTTAAATCCTGGATTAAATGGTATATAAGAGTGATAAACTTGTTGTTAATAGAACTACATATAGAAGTATTCAAATTGTTCTTTTTATTAAGAAATTAACTTCAGGATGATCAATGATAGTCAAAGTTGGTTATTGATGAAACTGGTCGAGGCTAGAAACTAAGTATACATGAGAAAACCCTAAACCTATAAAAACAAGTTTGGGATAAATTACAAACCGGTTTGGTTGGAACCGGTTTTGATTATTTTTATTTTTTTAAATTGCAAAAATATATCTTCAATACTTTATGTATTGTTTTTCATGTAAACCATTTTAACGTAGAATGTAATATTATATAATATTAAGTACACTAATTAAAGTGTAACTAGGTTTTCTCACCCTCACATTGCGTGGGGAATTCCACCATGATCCCAATCAATACGCAAATGGCACACGCTCCGACAACATTTGTACGTGACGTGATAGTATAGACTAACAAATGACCCGACTTGTTATACCATCGAATAAAAGCATTTTATATTTGTCACGCTCATTTCAGAATAAATTTACGTCAAAACGTTGGCAACATTGAATCAGATATTATCTCAAAGCGTATATAAAGTTATGTACGAAAATGTTTTATATTTGACCTGGCTCACACTGACAAGTAAACCTGAAACTTTTGAATCTAAGGGGTTAAATGACATTTTACAAAGTTTAAAACGAATTAGGATGTGAAGGTGTTAAAGTTGACCGGTTAGAACCTTTAATAAGCATTTAATACATAAATTCTGTATGTATTATTATTTAAATATTTCAATTATTTTATTATTATTATTATTGTAGAATCATACATTGATTAATAATATATGTGCAACTTTTATCTATTTTTAACAATTTTAAAATTACAAAAACATAGCAATTGCAATACATATAAAAAAATACTGAAATTGATTACAATTATTTTTTAGATGTTTAATTTTCGTTGACTCACCGTTCTTGTTTTTGGAGCTTAGTTGACACCGGATCCATTTCTATGTAGTGCTTCATCGTAACTGAGTTCTTCATCAATAAGTTGGTTCAATGCTTCTCGTGCTGCCTCTTTATCGTGTATTTCTGATTCTACGTCTTGATCGCCTTCAACGCTTAAAATATGTTGTATCAGGTACATCATGCTTAAATAGTATTTCAAACTAATACACGTTTTAATGCTATTAGTATAAGTTTTTGTTTTTTTTAATGATATGACCTTGCTACTAATAGAAACTATAAATTTTGATGTTGCGATAGAAGTTGCCGCGGGTAATAAATCACAACCCATAGCAGCTAGAGTTTAAAAATTAGGATTCATCTTTTCCACGAAATAAAAAATATTATTATAATTTTTTGAAATGGACAAAAAAACAAAAGACAACATACCAATCAAGCTGTTATTTGAGTGTTACCTCGCACCATTATTTCAATTCTGAACTATTATATAAATGAAATGAATTCCTACTATTCTATCATTTGATGTTGTATTCCTATCGACTCATGTACATTTATACCTCTTTGGGTAGGAAAGATATACGAAAAAAAAACATCTTTTATCCATTAAGAAAGGAAACATGAGACAGTAATAATTTCTTTTTTATAACTAGTTTTTTTACCTTTTAGTCGTTACGGCGATATCGTACGTGACGTGTTAAAGTATATAACACAATCGACTGATTCGTTTCTGAACTAAACTTATATCGAAATATGACGTAACCCAAAATTATACCACTAAATAAAAATGTATTATATTTGACCCGACTCTTTTTCTATGAAAACATACACTAACTCAAAACGTACATAAAAAAGTACGTGAAGTGGTGTCATATAAGTCGTGATAAAATATAGATTACAATCATCCCGACTTGTTTTCAAAATAAATTTACATTTAAAAGTAGAGTAATTGTAATTTATCTCATAGAATGAACACGTATTATATTTTATCCGACAAGTTTCCAAATGAAATTTACGTCAAAATGTAGACCAATTCAAAATTTACATTAAAAAACACAACAACATTTTATATATGTCCCGACTCATTTCGAAACAAAATTTACATCAAAATACAGACGAACATTAAAACGTACAACATGTCAAAATATATATAAAAAATTACGAAAACATATTTATATTGAATAAAATTTACATCACGACGTAAGACTTGTACTAACACATACATAAAAGTAATAACATAAGAAATTAAATTTTGTAAGTAAAAATTGTACACGAGTAAATCAAAAACTTTAACAACTTGAAAGCATCAAAGTTGTAATTTATAAAGTTTTTAAAAAATATTAGAGAGTAAAAAAACATAAAAGTTAAAACTTGAAAAAGAACTGGTGACAAAAATCACCGACGTTTCTTTACCCTCTAGAATATTCCTAATCTAGTTTGAATTTAGGTGAAATATTTAATTTTTATCACTAAACAACCGAACCAAATAGTTGCATGAGCCACTGGTAAGTAGAAGGTACACACCAACAACTACTATAGATGCTACACTCAAATCACCCTCAATAATGTCACCATAATTGTGGTTCACTTCCTATAGCTACCATCTTTGCTATTCTTCATCATTGCTTCTTTTACTTAACAATATTTAAAATTATTACATAACTTTTGATTAACGTATTACAAATATTATCTTTGTTGAAAGAGTCACTCACCTCCTAATACATTAGTCAATTTTATCTTGCACTCAATAAGAGTATGTTTAACCAATAATTGCTTTAACTAAAATTGGAGTTAAAAAAATGTAATCACCAAGTATATTCATTTCAACTATATTATAATTAAAGTGTGCCGAAATAGAGAGATGTACGTGGAATTTTGTACATACGAGTCTTGCTAATCTCATGGTGCAAATATTAATTGATATAAATAAAAATTTTGTAAATTTTGTAAATTTTGTTTCCTGTTTCATGAACACAATGAGCACTTATACAAAAAGTTGTGACGAGGATCACCCAATTTGCATCATGCAATAAATATTTTTTTGATGATCCAACTTTTTAATATAAAAATTTCGATCAGTTCTAGTCCAAGACACTAGCACATGCACTTCACTTCACTTCTTATGCACCAACCGAATATTATTATTATTATAATATTCATATATTATTAATTAATATCTATTCTGCAATAAAGTTGAAGTTGTTAACATCAGTTCTAGATGACATGACCATACCATCAACTGTAGATGCATATGCAATGTGTGGGGTTGTTCGCACTTATAACCATTTAATTATAACATCCAAACACTCATATCAATAATGTTATTTGTTTTGTATATTACAGATAACTACGTCCCTTTGGTTTGTTCTAAGTTAATTACATAGATCGAGATCCAAACTGTCATTGCATGACTACCTGCACTCACTCTGTTCATCTTCTCAGAGTATAGAGATCATGATGTAGTTTTGTTAAAGTAATTAGTTTGAGTATTAAACAAGAAAAGTAACATGTTTAGATGATAACTTTTAGTTTTATTACATGTTGAGAATTAAAGCTATTTTTGTTTTTTTTGTTTTTGTTGTTAAATTAGGATGAAATGTTACCACCTAAATATGATATTTTTATTAATTGTTCAGTTAAATAGTAAAAAATTACCCTTAATACCCAACCTCGCTAAAAAATTAATAGCAAACACTCAAAAGTTTTTGTTTTTACTCACTAATGTGTTAGTTTGTTGAATCCCTAAAAAATGTTTGTAATTAAATTTTTTAAGAGTTACCATTTTGTTTTTAGCTAATGCCATCACTCATCTTGAAACTTATCACATCCACACACACTAAATTTAGGATCCAAACATATTAAAATTTAGGATCCAAACACATTAAAATTTAGGATCCAAACACATTAACATGCCATTTTTTCCATCATGTTAATGCATTTAAAACACTTTAATTATACCAAAAGCAAACATTTTTTGTTACCTAATATTTCTCCGACTGACAAACAATATAGAAATTAACCCAAGATGTCACCTAACTAGAAGCGTACATCTCTGTTGAATTTGTTGTTAGATACTTCTATTTTAATCATTAAGTTGCTCATCGTTAAAATGTGATTCTCATATCAGTAATCAATTTCTCAAAATAATAGATCATCTCCAAACACGTGAAAGTAAAAAATCTCATTTGATTTGTATATTTTCAAATGTTGGTGATCGATTTTTATAAAATTCCATATTAATTCACATTTCATGTATAATCCTTTTTATGGGGTGTTTGGATGTGGGCCTAAGCTGTAATAATTAATCTTTTTGTGTGATTTCACTTTTTATTATTTGAAGTCAAGTTAATGGAAAATAACAAAAAGTAAATAATCATTACAAAGTAATTATTGAAACAACTATAGCCCACAATTTTAATGTCATAAAGGAAGATTCTTACAAAAATAGGGAATAAAAATTGGTAATTTGGAGGAAAACTTGCTTTAATTTTACAAACAAGAAAAACTAAACATAAAAAAAGTGTTTTGTCACAACTTTAGACGGACAAGAGGAAGCACCATGTCATGATACAACTCTCCATGCATCAAGGTACAAGTCATCACAGCAGCAAAAGAAGCTCTTAATTAAGTAATCGCAGCAACAAAGATGATGCCAGATGCAATCATAACAGAAATTGAGTTGTCACCATCATCAAGTATATATTATATTATATTATTATATTAATATTAATATTAATATAAAACAATAAACAAAAACCACTTCATGAAATTGTTCAATTGGAGTAGTAGTAATAATAATCTTCAGCTCCCAAATGTTTTATCATATCAGACGACTGAAGTTTGAATCAACAAAGCGAACTAAACCATCCAAATATATAGATTCATTGATTAACTTAACATCAAATATCCCAAATCAAACAGATGATCATTTAACTAAACTTTTATACAATCACAAACATGAAACACCATAGTTGCTGTTGATGATGATGAACTTACCTTGATGACACAGGGTTCAAAGCTCTAGCAAACCCATTCATGGCGCCATAGCTCTTGGAGCTAAACCCTAAACACCCCAATAGACCTTGTTTGTAGGGTAAATACGTCTTCCTCCTGAGCTCCTCCGCCTGTGCTCGATTGGTGGTGTAATGCAGCTCGTGTGCTGAACGCGCCGCCCTCCGTTTTCCGGTCATCCCCACGCCGTTCACCGCCTTCCTCACCGCCGGTTTCACCGCCTCTCCTTCGCCTCCGGTCGTAAGCGGTGGTTTGCTGCTCTTCACGGTGGTTGCTTCCGACGACTTCTTGTTGCTAGAAGAAGGTGAAAACGACAACGAACTCCAGAACTTGTGATTGCTGCTGCTTGTACTGCTTCTTCCTTCGCTTTTGCTTCTGTACAGAAACTCCTTCAGAAACACCCAACGTCTCGAGCTCCGGCCGACGGACGACGACCGTGATGACCCACACGACGCCGGAGCTTCACCGTCGCCGTCGTCGGCGGCTTTCACCTCACCTTTGGCATCCAGTTTCTCCTTGATCTCCGACGGATCTCCACCGTCGGAAAACTCCTCGAGCCACTGAAACGCGTCGTTGGATCTCAACGGCGACATAGATCTAGCTCGTCTCCTCAACGACTTAGATCTATCACCTAACGTCGAATCTCGACCTCTTAAAACCCTAACCTCATCGTCACTCCCATCTCCGACGTCGTTTTCGTCAACATCAAGCAACGGAGCTAGCAGCTGCGGGCGTTGCAGGTGCGACGAGAGCTTCATCGGCCGGATCTGGCCGTTGAAGAACAGCTCATCGGCGGAGCTCATGGATCCAGGCGGAGGAGCTCCTACAGCAGCTTCCTTCGCCGTGAACTCGAACTCAAATCCTCCTGAACATCCTCCTTCTAGAGGAGTGCGGGAGGGTGAATTTGAGGAGTCGATGTAGGAAGAAGATGAATGGAGCATGAAGTGGATGGGGCTCGCCGGAGCACTGTAGAAGAAGCCACCACCACCACCACCACCGCCGCCGCCGCCGGCGTAGGAAGGGGGGCCGCGGCCGGGGCTTGAGGGAGCGCTGACGAAGGGGGTGGAGCATGCGCTGTCGAAGTCGTCGGAGAAGGGGGGGAGATCGGCGGCATTGGTGGCCGGAGTTGCAGCAGGGCCTTCTTCCTCCATTGACTTCCAGAAGAGAGAAGAGAGTGTGGGTGTGTGATGGGAAAGCCTTGAGAGAGGGTTGTGTTAATGATAATAATATTAATATTAATATTAATATTAATGTTACAGTGGAGGACTGTTGAGTTCTGTTTGTTCGAGGTAAATGTCATCCACACTCTTTCTTAATTCCGCCAATATATTCCCACTTTTGTTCATCTTCACCTTATCAGATTTTTTATTTTATGTTTTTATTTTATTTTATTTTATTAAAAAATGGTTTTTAGGGAGTAAATTTTATTTTATTTTCCTCCTTGAGATTTTATAAAAATTACGGGTTCAATCCAATAGTTTTTCTATTACGTTGACGGTCTAATAGTTTCAAGTTTTGTTTCAATTTCACCCAAGTCACTAACACCGTTATAATATTTCCGTTAAGTTAGTGTAAATCTACAATATTAACCTTATAATTAAATATAAAATTAAAAAAATCTTTATCAAATACTATCATCTTCTCATCTTCATCATCTAAACCTAAACCAAATCTCATCCACCACCACCACCACCATTATCATTCATAACAAGTCCAGCACCACCCACCACCACCACCACCATTATCATACCCAACAAGATCACCATTATCATGGTTCAAGACCCCCACCCCCAACCTATCTCTCTCTCTCTCTCTTTCTCTTTCTCTCTCTTTCTCTCTTTTTCTCTCTTTCTCTCTCTCTCCCTATCTCTCTCTCTCTCTTTCTCTCTCTTTCTCTTTTTCTCTCTCTCCCTATCTCTCTCTCTCTCTCTCTCTCTATATATATCTCTCTCTCTCGTCTAGAAATCAAGAACCATCGACCGGCCACCCCAAACTCTAGGCTACATTCGACCACCATCGCCATCTCCACCTCCAGGCCACTCCGACTGCCACCTTGTGTCGCCACTCCAGCATCCACCCCTTTTTTCTCTCTCTACCACCAGATCGGCAGATCCCCCCTCCACCACTCTATCTAGCAACACCACCACTAGATCAACCCCATCACCATCACCGACGGTTTTAGATGGTCAATGGGCAGATTTGGTGGTGGTTGGCGGTTTTAGATGGTGGTGGTTGGCGGTTTTAGATGGTGGTGGTGAGAGATGGTTGTAGTTGTGGTCACCCGAGGTGATGATGGTCTAGGGTTGCCGGATTTGGCGGTGCTCGGTGGGTTATAGGTGGTGACGATGCACGACGGCAGTGGATGTAATCATCAGAGGTGACGATGGTCTAGGGGTGCTCCTTTGTGTGTGTGTGAGAGAGAGAGGAGAGAGAAGATAGAAGAGGAAAATGGGTTAGGTGGGGATGGGGATGGTTTTTATTAAATCCAGGGACAAAAATGTTTTTTTACATAATTTAACAGAATAAACACTAACGGTGCTAACACCTTGGGTGAAACTGAAACAAACATTAAAACTATTGAACCGTCAGCGTAATACATAAACTATTGGACTAAACCTGTGATTTTCCTCCAATATATTCCCTCTTTTGTTCATCTTCACCTTATTAGATTTTTTATTTTATGTTTTTATTTATTTTATTAAAAAATAGTTTTTTGGTTATAAATGTTCTTTTTTTCTTTACCTTTTTTTCAGCTCAAACAACGTGGTTGATTTAATCAAAGTCATGAGATTGACTCAGATGACACGTAAAGAAAAGAATATTGTCAAGTCATCAAGCAAGTAAAAAAAATAAAACTTGGTGGATATTATTTCCAACAACAAAACGATGAAGAAACAATAAAAGATGAGAGAAGAAAATTATTCGAATAAAAATGTTAGAAACAAAATTAAAAAATTGTGAAACACCAATGGCCATAATTGAAGAATAACAAGAGGCTATCGAAGAAAACAAATTGATCTAGATATGAACAAGTTTATAGAAGCGCATCGTAGTATCCTTGAACCATTCTTGCAAATCATTCTTTTAACGCAGATAAGACAGCATCGCATGGGCGACCCAAATGTGGTCTCAACTAAGCAAGGGCTTAGGGCCCCCGATTTTCACAAATAAAAAGATATTATATGAAGCATTAGAGGTACTGATCTAGTCTAAATAACCTAGCAATAAACACACGATTAATCAAGGTTGGAAACGACAACTAGGGTTTCCCAAGAAACCGGGTGATGATGATAACATAACAAGAAGTGAGCCTTCAATCAATCTTGTTAAATAGTGTAAAAATGAATATGAGAAGAAATGTTTCATTAATATCGACACATGAGATCATGGGTGCAGGTTTTTAAAGTCACTCTAAAAATGACAAAAATGTTAGAGTTAGAAAATTACACAATTTCAAATAAAGATTTCACAAACATCATGGTTAACTTAATTGAAGTTATAACACTGACTCAGCCGAAACGTAAAGGAAAGAATATTTCCAAGTCATCAAGCAAGTAAAAAAAGAAAGTTTGGTGGACAATGTTTCCAACAAGAAAACGATGAAGAATCAATAAAAGAAGATAATAAAATTACTCGATGAAAATTTTAGAAAAGTAGAAAATGATGAAATTTCATGGCATTAATGGAAGAACAATAAGAGGCAATTTAGAAAAACAAATGGATATGGACATGAACAAGTTTATAGAAGCGTATCATGGCATCCCTAGACCATTGTTGCAAATCTTCCTTTTAACGCAAACATTACATGACGTCGTAGTATGGTCTCAACTATGCAAGGGCTTAGGGCCCTTGATTTAAAAAAATAAAATAAAATAAAAATTCAATATAGAGCATTAGAGGCAATGATGTAGTCTAAATAACCTAGCAACGAACCCACGATTAATCAAGGTTGGAAACGAGAATTAGGGTTTCCCAAGAAGTTGCTTGATGATGGTAACATAACAAGGAGTGAGCCTTTCATCAATTAGTTGAATGGTTTAATTGATTTGCCCTCATTCAATATCCAATTTTCAACTTAGATCCTCTATTGATTTGTCTTTATCTGGTTCAACAATTGATATAGTTATCAAGCTCATTCAATCGATAATTTGTTACAATGTACAATTGTAATTTTGAACCTTGTTAACTTGTTTGTTTATTCACTTGTTTGTTAGTTAAGGCCCGATTATGCATTTGTTAACTTATTTGAATCAACATTGGGTGTAAATTTCAATTTTGAGTTTCAATTTGACTGTTAGTTTGAAGCTTTAGACATATGTGACTGTTAATTTGAATCTACATTTGTTCAATTTGAATCAAGATTTGTTTAAGTTTGATTTTTCTTTAACGCTCTTGTTCGATGATGAATTTGGATTAGTTAGTTTGATTGTTTCATCTTTAACTAGATTAATTGGTGGCATCCATCAATTTTTTATTATCTTTAATGACTTGAGTACTTAAGACTGTTTAACAGATTTTTTTTATAAATATATAATTTTGACTGGATAATTTTGGATCCATTGTTTAGTCTTTTAGTGTTTTGACTTTACTCCTCTTTAGTTTTTGACTCCACTGTTTCTTCATTTTGTGTTCAATTTTTTGTTATAATACTTTATTGTAGTCAACTTGAGTCTTTGTCTAATGGATTATGTGCTTTGAAAAAGGAAAAGAAAATAACACAAGTTTTTACTAAACCACTAAAATGACCATTTTTAATTTTTTACCTTTTTTTTTCTAACGGCAACTTTTATTCATATTCACAAATGTCCAGCAAGGTGTTAAGCCATAACATCTAATATTTTCGAAACCGGATCGGACGTCGAGCCGGACGTCTTACTGGTGTGGTGGTCGGACTGGATTTAAGAACCGGATGACATCATAATTATATATATATATATAGTATATATGTAATTAAATATAAGTAAATTATATATGATTTATATATGTATTTTATAGTTATATTTTCCAATGTTTTCGGAACCGGACCGAAATGTCGTTTTCCTTCCTGTGGTTTAATAATATTTGTCATTTTCATCCAAAAAGGTTTTGTCTTATATTTTCCTCCCCAATGTTTGAAATAGTTGTCATTTTCATCCAAAACATAAATTCCGTGGTAAAAAATTTTAATACCAACACGTAAACATAAATTAGGATTTCGTTTTTATATAAAAAATTTACGTAAGTACTCTTTTAATGATGAATATTTGACATTTTAAAACAATGAAGCTAATATTTTGTTGATAAAAATGACAATGTTTCCCAAACCTTGAGGAGACAAATGTACACAAAAAGTTATTTTTGGATGAAAATTACAAATATAACCAAACCACAGAGAGGAAAACGATAATTCACTCTAAATATGCAATAAAATCGAATGTGAACCAATAAGTGTTTAAAAGCATGCTCGACTCGTGAGTGCTCCCAAAGGTAGTTGCTAGTAACGACCTGAGAAAGACATACTAAAGTGTCAACATGACGTTTGGTAAGTTCAAGAGTTTGTAAGTCATCATAAGTAATAGTTTTTGTAAAATATTAACAAGTGTATTGATATAGATAGCTAGGTTAATTTCATAAGTAATAACCATAATGATTTTGTGATCAAAGTTGACTATGTTCGTTTGTTATCTTCCACCACGACAAACCAAGTCGTGATGTTGTTAGTCCTTTTGGACAATATTGCACCAGCTTGATTTTCAGTCGTACGGGTGGGGCTTGTCAGATCCAGTAGTACACCCAATATTTCCCACTAATTTTCTTAATTAACGATCCAAAAGTGTAAGGATTTTCAATTGTATATCATACTATGTTATACTATACACGCATTATAATAATAAAGCGTTTGAAAATATAAATATGTTTTCTCCTTAAAAAATAGAGTGAATAAAAGTGGGGCGTTGAACTCACATGATGCACAAATGAACAATAATTGAGAAGCTAGCGGTGAGTGTAAAGAGAACCCGTCAAATGTTACCTAGAACACGCGAGTACATAAGTACATATTACCAGAAAGATTAACAATCCTATGTACTTGATAAACACGTTAACCCAAGGGATTTGGAAAACAAAGAGACATTTGACCTAGTTGATCCGTTTGACCCATTGGTGACATGTTAATTGATATCTTGTTTGATCAAGTATAGCAACTCATTACCCATGGTTATCATATAAGTTATTCATGTATATCACATTGTGAATCTTAAGTTCTATCAACGTCATCATACCTACTTAGATTATCATACAACACATAAGAATCACAACCAAACATCATGCTCAAAAGAATTATAATTAAATCTCAATTAACAAATCATACATTGAGTTTAATCACGCACAACATGCCATGTGAAGCCACTCACGACTTCACATCCTAAACCCTGCCAATCCTACTAAGTAGGGCCTCAGATTCACATGTGTGTATGAAGTTCATTATCATATTTCTCAACATGATTCATACCAATTAGCATACATACCATGGCCTACTATAATCTCCAAACATGTTTCCATAATATATAATATAACTCATTACTTGCCCAATATTTCCTAAAACCTAAATTTCTCAAATAATCCATCAAGTATCCACATGACCCAATTAACACATTCTAATGCATTAAACATCATTAAAAAGCAGTGTTGTTAAGACCGGATCGGACCGGACGGTCCGACCGGTTTGGCTGGGATTCGGTGCCTGGTCCGGTCCGGTCAAGGGTGATTCGTTTTTGATAGGTTGAACCGGCCAGTTCGTCTCGAGCCGGTGGTCGGACCGAAAGAACCGGACAGGTTCGCATCGGATTTCTTTTTTGTTTTTTTTTTGTTTTTTTTGTTTTAATGGGTAAAAACGGGGTGTTAAACCATAAATTAAGAGCAAAAAAACAAAAAACCGGCTTCACGCGGACCCGGCTTATTTCGAACGGCATTCATGTCCGCATGTCGTGCGTCCCAAATTTTCCAGCCAGAAACCGGTTTTTGCACCCCTCCCTGCGCGCGGGTAGGTCATGGTGTAAAATGTATCATAAAGACATTCAATTCCTTTCACCTTGTTATCACATATAAACACATAATATTTCATTTGTCACACCAATGTGGAACAAGGGTGTTAGAGTCTTAGAGATACTCCCTTTTATACCCTTATTTCCAACAAATATTTAATTACATATATAAAGATAATTAAAATATAGTTAAATCCGGTCCAACCAGTCCGACCACCAAACCAGTAAGACGTCCGGTTCGACGTCCGATCCGGTTCTGAAAACATTGTTAAAAAGCATTCTAGCATGATCCTAACAATTCACAATATCCAATGATTCGCATCAATAGAGTTTCCCCTTCGGGAAATAACACCCAAAAACCAATCTATCATCCAATTCAATTATGAATTCATTAATTTTATGCATAATTTAGTTCATCTAAACGTGATAAACATCAACAATTCATCAAAATTCTTAATTCTCATGAACAAAAGTTTTTACTTATAGTAAGGTATGAACAACACGTCAATTCCATGAAATTCTTGCATAATCTACGTAAACTAGCATCAACACAATACAACTAACATTATATCATCATCAAACCATGTCAATTTCGCCTTCATCAATGTTAATTGAACTAGGGCTTTTCTTGAATCAGAAACTATGAAACTAGTTAAAATGTTACCTTTAATCACGTAAGGATCAAGATTGACACTTGCTAACACATCGGAATGATCAAAGCTAAGCCAAAGTCGAATGGATTGAGTTTTTCTTGGATCAAAATCGTGAAAGGGGATGGGGAAAAGGGTTTCGACCTATTAGAGGGTAATGGCGGTGGGAGGCTAGGATTTTAATTTTATTAATTTTTAAGTTTAGTAACATTTACCAAATAACCCTCCTTGTTTAAATTTTATAAAACTTAATATTTTTAACATTTTTTAAATAAATTTAACTACAAAACACAAGTAAAATTAAGCAACAATAATAATCATATATTTATAACTAGCAACAAAAGATATGAATCAAATATCACACATTGTCATCTTATAAAGTAAAATTCACAAATAATATTTTAATTTTTGAATCACATAATCAGATAACAAAAATCAAAATATTAATTTAGTTATTATTTATTAACCACACTTAATTATTATTAGGTCACCAACGGTCAACAACAACTAGTGTATACTCACAATACATGTATGCAAGACCTATCGGTTCTAACGGAGTATTGGTAACGAAAAATTACGGGATGTCACATAATACATGAGTGCTTGACTCCTAAATACAAGTGTTCAACCCCAAAACATGGGCACCCAAACTCACAAAAATGAGCTCCCCACATGCACACACACGATCATTCGATTTCTCAAACACGAGTGTCCGACCTCATACACATCGGTAGAAACCCTTAGAAAGTTTTCCTTATAACAAACCCTTTCCGGTCTTCCTTTTTTTCCCTCCCAACCCTAATCTGATCATCTCCCTTTCAACCTCCACACTCCTTTACAATAAATTAGATTATTATGTTTTTTGTTAATTACTATATATCTTTGAATGCGATTGTGTTTTTAGAATATGATAAATTCTAAAAATATATAACGGGAAATAGCACTGTTCTACTTGTAAAACACCTTGATAAGTTAACAAGTAATTAATCAAATACATAAAAAATAATAACAAAATAACCTAAAATGATATAATATATAAAACAAAATGATAAAATGTCTTATTGTGTTATTTATCATCATTGTGTTATATTGAATATAATAAAATTTGATCTAAAATATAAAACACAATATGAATACATATAACAAATGATAAAAAAAGATTTGACATAAAATTACTTGATATTTGACACAATGACCTCACGTAGATACAATGATCTAACGTATTTGACAAAATAACAAAACTATCCTCTATTTAAAATAATAGAAATACAAATGTTAAACTTGAAATTTTATTAAGCTTTTAAAATTATATTTTTGTTTTCTTATTATAACTCTATCCTAATTTATTAAATAATTACAATGACAGTATATTTTTAAAATAAAACTATTATGAAGTTATCCTTATTTGAAGTGACTTTAACCATACAACATGTTAGATCTATTCATCTCGCTTCTAAGCTAATTTTTATGATTTTAACTTTATGATTCGTTATTGGTATTTTATAGTGAAAGCATCCATTACTTTAGAATATATTAGAACTCTTTGAAGCTTAGTGTTTTAATGTGTGGAGCCCCACATAGCATTTAGATCTAATTGTAATTTACTTCTTGTAGGGATGTCGCTCCTCATTTTGAGGAATCAAAAGGAGTGCTGTGGCACCGATATCAATATTACATTACTTTAATTATATAGTTCTTTTATGCAAGTGAAGTAGGATTCCTTATATGAAATTTGTGTTCAAAGTAATTGATTCGCGAACATGGTGAAATTCAATAAACTAGGTTTTTTTAACGTGCATAACGCAAGGTATTTTATCATGATATCAAAAATCTAAACACATATATAATTACATGTCGCAACAACTCCAACTCTAACACATCAAGAAAGACTCAAAACTAGGTTTTTTACATTTCGCCCTTGAACGTCGCAGCACTTGTAACATCATCGTAAGACTGTAATGCGTAGTTGCGTGCTTTATTATAAAGTAAGTGCCACCGAACCATAAAACCCCAAAAGTACACTTTGTTATAAAAATCATACTCAATCATAATATGATAACAATAATAACTTGAATTTAAATACAACTTTTTTTATTGAAAAAAAAACTTAAAAGCTTAAATTGAAATACAAAAAAATCATAAAGTCAGTCGCTTATTTTTTTTATTTTTTAAAGTAGTCAATAAATTAGAAAAAGATATTGGGCATATTATAAAATATGTTTTTATATGGGTGTAGTTAACCTTATCCTTAAATGTTTGAGCTTCTACAAAACACTTAATTGAAGGAAGAATATGATACACTATCCTATGCCGAAAAAGATGGTACATTCCTCTTGCTTTGACTAGTTGTAGTTTTTAAATGATATAATTATAATTTGAATTTTATTTAACATGTTTGCTTAATAGAATTTAAGAAAATTAAAATATAAATTCCAAACATTATAAGTCAAATTGAATAAACAGAATCAACATACGAAGAAATTCAACCAAATAACTAAAATATTTGAACACTCGTCATCGTCTCATTTACCACCCATCACGTTGTCTCTTCCACCTTGATGTGGAGATGGCAAAGGCGGTACTGAAGTGGCAGTGATGCAAGGACGGTGAGTGGAGTGGTGACTTGTGAGTGTTGGTATGGATGATTGATTGTAATTACCTAATAGTTATTTTCTCACACAAATATATATATCATCAATTTTATTTCTTTTAATAGATCCCAACTTTTTCAAATTTCAATTTTTTCTTCCAGAAATATTAATTCCTAATCTAGTACTTCTACATATCACTTTCTTTAATGAATTTCAACTAGCTAGGGTGTACGATCCCACGCTTTGTGCGATTGTTTCTTTCTTGTTGACGCAGCCTGTCTTTTGCCTCTCAATGGAAGCATTTTGTTTACACAAAAGCCGTTGTCATATATGTATCATGATGCTCTGTTATTTACAGGAGTAGACATGTTTTTTAGTATGTAAAGAACATGTTTTTAGCATCAAAAGCCGTTGCCATATATGTACCGATTCATCATTTTGTAGACACTTCAAGTGTTTAAACATCTATCTTTAAATTTACTTAAAAACTACCCGAATTCCCTCCTCTCTTATCATTAGTCACATTGACATTTTAAGTTTAGGCACAGGGAGCCTGAATATTTCAAGCTATGACTTTAATATCAATTTGTAATATTCATTCTCTGAAGTCTCATAGTTAGGATTACACGTCATAGCATAATCTAAAACAAAGATCATTAAGATTACAACGTAAAAAAATTAAAATGTTCAACAACGATCATAAGGACAATCATTTTTCTATTACTAAACGTAATCATTGTCTTGTATATATAACAACAACTTTGAAATGGGATGACATTTGCCATTCATAACCCTAACGCAACTCATCTTTGATTTACTTGACATGTGTATTAAAAAGTCAGTGTTGTTACATGAATCATAGTATTATTTTAACTTAAACTAGATATTCATATATTACATAAGTAGTGATAACAGTGAGACCATAATTTCAATGACATAATAGTGAAATAGTAACACTCACTGACATATCATAGATATATCAAAATGTAACGAGACGAATTAACCATCCATTAGATGCTTGTGTTGAAACTCGACATAAACACTTTGACTAAATATGATCCTTATAAAAATTCTAAATGTTAATTTTAGAGGGAATAAAACGGGAGAAATAAACCAACAAAAAGATTCAATTAATTACAGATTATAGGGTATTTATACCCACCTAATTAATATGTTAAAAACAATTATGACTGTTAGCATTAGGCATAACTCTCATGCCTATCGGTGTGAGTTTGATATCAGTACGTCATACACCCATAAGACCTTATTCACATACAATTAAGTGTTACACATAAATACATAATGTAAGTTTCTATTTAACTTGCTAATAACTTACACAAGTAAAAAAACTCTAGTGACATGTTTACACAAAACAAAAATCTAGTAACCATGCTTGCACGAGGTAGGGTAATCCAATGCTTACACATAGCAAGACTTTAGTAATCATTCTTGCACGAGGCAAAGCAATCCAATGCTTTTATGTGGTAAGATGTAGTTATATGCTTACATGAGACAAGACGTTAACGACCATGCTTGCACGAGACAAAGAAATCCAATGACATTCTTGCACAAGATAAGACTCCATTGACCATGTTTTCACAAAGAAAAATAATTTAATGATGTGCTTGTATGAGGCAAGACTCTTATGACAGGTAGTACATACTAGTAGCCTACATAACATATTCATACTTATATAACAATGAATAAACTTGTACTAGACTCATAACATTTGATGCATTAACATTGAGTAATCACTAATATTCTATTATCATTGACATACTTAGACATTTGAATTACTTTAGTAGTGTTCATTATTATTTATTAGTGAGTGTAGCTTTAAAGAAACATAGTCTAAGTCATTTTAAATCATTTTTAAGTGTTGGGACATACGGAGATTCATTGACCATATATAGAGGCTTTAACTCATTTGCGCAGGCTTTGATGATCAACATAAAGATTAAGTATATTCTGGTGCAAAAGGTCTAGTTACGTAGGTACAGTGATTAGTTATGGAGGCATTATGACAGTTTGTGCATTGGCTAGTATCAACGGATGCGAAGGGCTCACTTGTGGAGGTTATAATACTTATGGAGGGTGACTGTATTTGTAAAATGTTAAGTATAACCAATTACAAGGCTTAGTTACAGAGGTTAAAAAGCTTTGTTGCAGAGGTTTTATGTACTTATGAAAGCTAGCTTAATTATGTTCTAGCAAATGTAGCCGGTTGCGAGGTAGGAGTTTAGTTATAGAGTCACACTTTATCTCTATATTGGATGAGGTTATTTCCATTCTTATAAAGGGATAAGATCAAGTGCAAAGGTGTAACAACACTTACGAAGGAAACTACATTACTTATGGAGGCATAAAGGCCTCCTATTTTATACAATGAACATTTTATATCAACTTTTATCATGAACATTGAACTCTTTGAATCATAAACACATATTGCAGAGATTATATGAAGAGGCTGATGCAACCCAAACACCCAAATTCTCTCTAGCATGCATGCACATGAGTACTGAAGAAGAATGCTTCGGAAGTTTCACACAAGCAACAGAAATATTCTAAGTGTGAAATATTCCGAAGCCAAGACCAATATCTTCCGAAGCCAAAGATGAAGTCTTCCGAAGCCAACACTTGAAGATAGATTTCTTTCGAAGACTTTTAGCACACATGCTTTATCTGATGTACTTTTCCATAAAGCTGGATCCCTTTCCGCTGCAACTCTATAAAGTCACCAACTTTCACAAGTTGGTGAAAAGGTCCATGCTTTTGGTAACTATACATTGATGTCTTGAGTATGTAACTTTTTACTTCATGTACTTTATCCTTTTTGTAATATATTAGGATGTGAGCTATAGCATGTCATAGTCACAAGTCAAAAGGCAATCTACCTTTTGACTCTACAATTGATTTTGTTT
>BJCM01257040.1:0-17039 GCA_018326385.1 Flaveria bidentis
GTTAGAATGTGTAATTGAGTTGTATGGATGCTTGGTTGATCATGTATGAAGTATAGATTTTGATGATCATACATGATGATGAATTATGGTTAGTGATTAGGAGATCATGATTGGGTTTGAAATTTGGTTGTCACTATATATGCTAGTAATGTGGTTATGATTGTCATACACGCATGCGAATCTGAGGGCCCTACTTAGTAGGATTGGCAGGGTTTAGGATGTTAGGTCATGGGTGACTTCACATGGCATGTAGTGCATGATTAGACTTCACGTATGAATTGTTTGATGTGATGTATTTATAATATTTGAGCATGATGATTATTTGAGATTTACATGAGTGTATGATGATCTAGTATGGTATGATGACCTAGGTAGAACTTGGGTTGATGATGTGATGCACGTGGATAACTTACATGATATTCGTGTATGATAAGTTGATTTGCATGATTAAACAATATTCCATCTAAGATGTTACCAACGGGTCAAACGAGTGGGTCAACTAGGTTAACCTAGGGTTGTTGAGTTTTCTGTGTACACGTACTTATGTACTTGTGTGATCAACCTTTGAAGGATTGTCTTTGCACCTATCACGAGTCACTTTATTCATTATCAATATACACGAGGTAAGTTCATGCCCCTCTATTTTATAAACCTTCTTCTGGGGAGGTAGCATACTTGTAGTCAAACGCTATTTTATTATTATAAGTTGTGTATGTTTTAACATAGTGCTTAATACCTTGAAAGTCCTCACATTTTCGGATCGTTAATAATGGTAACTAGCATGAAATTTTGGGTAGTACTACTGGGTGTGACGAGCCCCACCTGTGCGACTCGAGGTCAAACGGGTGCAATATTGTCCTAAATACAAACATCGTCACGACCTGGTAAGTCACGACGGGATGCAACAAACGCAACATAGTTAGCTTCGATCGCGAAATCACTATGTTTATTACTTGTGAATATAGACTAGCTATCTATTTCAATACACTTCTTATGTTATACAACTGTTAATATTTATGATAAACACAAACTCTTGAACTCACCAACCATTGTGTTGACATTATTAGTATGCCATTCTCGGGTAGTTAGCTCTGCTTGCCATTAGGAGCACAACATGGATCCAACATGCATCCTAAGGCTTTATTTCATAGAAATATTTGTTTGCCTTTCATTTATGGGATTTGAACATTGGGATGGCGCGTGTTTTGCCATATTATGCATTTATTTATTTTGGGTTTGTCTTATTTACAAAACGCTTCCGCATGGTTTTAAACGTTTAAACTTTGGTTGGTTTGTTTTGAATGTGGCATATAGTGTCGTTCTGAGTAACTAATGATTGTGATCCTGGTTTATTCACACGCCTCGCGGTAAAACTCTGCATGTGGATTTTGAGGGTGTGACAGTTTATGTGTTAACAGTTTTAGTTTCCATTGCTTTGATAATGATTGTTTAAGGTTTAAAATTTTCATGTTTCTGATATTTAAAATCCAACTGTAAGATTTTCAGAAAACATGTCCTTATACTAATACGTAATACTTTGAATTTCATTTATAAAATAATTACACGGTTTTTTTATTTATTTATCTCTTACTACTTTAATTAATCTTCTATGTACAATATACGCTTGCGTTATACACAGCTCTCAAAGTTGTCCATATATAACGATTTTGAAGAGAAGGGATTTTTAATTATAAAGGAAGCCTTTAAAGGAATAAGTTTCTATTAGAAACCAAAGCAAAGATTGACTCAAGATTGTAATAGGTGTTTTCTACTATTCGCAAGCATCGTCCAAGGAGGAATTTGTTGGAGCATAGATTGTCATATATAGTGTGTTCATCACTTGACGAATAGTCTAGGCTTTATGTAATACACCTAATATGTTGTAAACACATGAAACTAAGTCATTCGCAGTAGCATATGCGAATGAGACTCAGTCGTACGAATGAGCCATGCTAATGGACCAGTCGTGCGATTGAGAGATGCTATTGAGCCAATCATAAGACTGAACCATAAGTATGGTCTAGTCGTACGATTGAACCATACACATGGTCTAATCATACGAATGGTCCCAGTCACATCTGATATGGGATGCGGCCTATAAATACCAGTTTTATTGTGTAGAAAGGTTTTGAGGAATGTGCCCGGGGCCTAGGTGCTGCAAGATGAGAGGGGAGATCATGCTCGATCTCCCCTTGGCAAGGGTCGTGATTTTTATGTTTAACGAGCTTGTAATCATTAGGTTTTATCAATGAAACCATTTTATTATTGTTTGTTATCTTGTTTGTCTCTTAGTTTTGGTTTTGTTTCCTTCCATCAAGAACACGCTCGGATGTCAACCGATCCAGCGACTTCACATGATCGGAGTTGGAATGGGAAGAGGTTTGGTCGGGGTGGTTCCCCGACGAATAACAAAAGTTGACAGGTGGATGACCGCCGGGTAGTCACATTCGATGCGGGGTCGAAGAGGTGTGGCAAGTCTGGGAAGGAGCACACCGGTGAATGTAGGTTGGGATTTAACGTGTGCTTCTAGTGTGGGAGGCCTGGTCATATGGCGAGGGAATCCAAAGCAGGGAGATGTTTCAACTGTGGCACGGAGGGCCACATGAGTAGGGATTGCAAGAAGCCGAGGGCTGAAGGTTCGGGAGTGAAGAAGGCTGGGGGAGAAGAACAAAAGGCGTGCGCCCAAGCATTTACGATGATGCAGGAGGAGGCTAGGACGGACCCTGATGTTGTGTTAGGTACATTTCTAGTAAAACAAACTTTAGCCTTTGTCATTTGATTCTGGTGCCAGTAAAAGTTTATTTCTGCTGCTTTTGGTGTTAAATTGTCTGTTAGTAGTAAGAATATAGATACGCCCTTCAATGTAGAAACTGCCATAGGTAAGTCTACCAGGATTTCTGAGATGATAGAAGGTTGTGACGTGGAATTAGAAGGTCACAAGTTTCCTGTTAGACCATTCGTGATGACCTTAGGTGGTTTCGATGTAGTTCTTGGGATGGAGTGGTTGGCGGACTACGAGGCGAATATTTTGTGTTGCAAGAAGATGATTCGTTTGACAGCTCCTGGCGGGAGTTCGGTGACTGTTTATGATGATCGAGTCACTATGATTCCGAAAGTGATTTCGATGGCGGTGGTGGGAAAGTGCATGAGGCATGGATGTAGTGCCTACTTGGCCTATGTAAAGGATGTGGATACGCTAGCACCACAACTATCCGACGTACCGCTTGTGTGTGACTTTCGAAATGTATTTCCCGAAGACTTACCAAGAGTGCCACCTGACCTTGAGATCGAGTTTCAGATTGATTTGATACCAGGTGCCCAACTTGTTGCTAAGGCACCGTATCGGTTGACTCCGACTGAGATGAAGGAGTTGATGGAGCAATTGCAAGAGCAGCTTGATAAGGGGTTCATTAGACCGAATATCTCTCATTGGGGTGCTTCGGCCTTATTCGTAAAGAAGAATGACGGTAGCATGAAGATGTGTATCGACTACCGTGAGCTAAATAAGTTGACGGTAAAGAACCGATACCCGTTACCGAGAATTGATGATTTATTCGATCAGCTTCAAGGTATCAGTTGGTTCACGAGGATAGATCTTCGATCTGGCTAGCATCAGTTAAAGATGAAGGAGCAGGATGTCCCTAAAAAAAGCTTTTCACACGCGTTATGGTCACTATGAGTTTCTTATTATATCATTTGGCTTGATCAACGCGCCAGCTGCTTTTATGGACTTGATGAATCGAGTATGTCAGTCGATGCTGGATAAATCAGTGAATGTGTTCATTGATGATATCCTGATTTATTCAAAGAACGAGAATGAGCATGGCGGTCACATTCGAGAGGTGTTGGAGATGTTAAGGAGGGAGAATTTGTACGCTAAATTCTCCAAGTGCGCATTCTGGCTACGCGAGGTCCAGTTCTTGGGTCATGTGGTGAATCCCGACGGGATTATGGTGGACCCGGCAAAGGTGGAGGCAGTAATGCAATGGAAGTCTCCCAAGACACCATCTGAGATTCGTAGTTTCTTGGGTTTGGCGGGCTATTACACGAGATTCATTCTAGACTTCTCTAAGATCGCTTCTCCACTAACCAAGTTGACCCGGAAGGATGTAAAGTTTGTATGGGGTCAAGCTCAAGAGAATGCGTTCGAGGAGTTAAAGGCGAGATTGAATCAAGCTCTTGTTTTTGTTGTTACCCGATGGAAGTGAAGATCTGGTGGTTTATTCTGATGCTTCCTACTCAGGGTTAGGATGTGTGTAAATGCAAAGAGGAAAGGTTATAGCCTATGCATCCTGATAGTTGAATGTTCACGAAGTTAACTATCTTACTCATGACTTGGAGCTAGCAGCCGTGGTCTTTGCACTAAAGATTTGGAGGCACTACCTGTATGGGGTGAAGTGCACCATATTCACTAACCATATGAGCTTGAAATACTTCTTCGAGTAGAAGGACTTGAACACGAGGCAAAGGAGATGGTTAGAGCTCATAAAAGACTATGATTGCGAGATCAATTACCATCCGGGGAAAGCCAACGTGGTGGCCGATGCCCTTAGTCGAAAAGAGAGACCCGAGCCGATCCGGGTCAAAACTTACCAGTTGATCATGACCTCTGATGTAATGAAACAAGTCAAGGAGTTTCAAGATGAGTCGTTGAAACAAGATTATCTTAACTCTGAAAGAATGAAAGGTATGGTCGCGGATCTAGGTGAAAACACAATCGATGTTAGGACCCGATTCGGGCGGATGTGGATTCTTCGTTTTGGGGATCTGCGCATGAAGATTATGGATATAGATCATAAGACTCGATACTCTATTAATCTTGGTGCTACAAAGATGTATCAAGACATGAAGACAGATTATTGGTGGCTAGGAATGAAGCGTGATGTGGTGGAGTATGTGAGTAAATGGCTTACTTGTTTACAAGTGAAGGCCGAGCATCAAAAGCCGTATAGGAAGATCCAACCATTGGATATACCGGAGTGGAAGTGGGAGCGTATCACCATGGATTTCATTACGAAGCTACCGTGTACTCTGAAAGTGTATGATGCTATATGGGTGATCGTTGATCGTTTGACAAAGAGTGCTCACTACCTACTGATTCGCGAGACTTATTCATCTGAGAGGTTGGCAGATATGTTCATTAAAGAGATCGTAACTCATCATGGTGTGCCGGTGTCTATTGTGTCTGATCGTGACACCCTGTTTACATCAAAATTTTGGACGAAATTCCACGACGCAATGGGGACGAGGTTACATATTAGCACGGCTTATCATCCTCAGATGCATGGTCAGTCGGAAAGGACCATTCAGACGCTGGAAGATATGCTTCGGGCATGCATCATTGATTTTGGAGGAAGTTAGGATGACCACTTACCGTTAGCCAAGTTCTCATATAACAACAGCTATCATGCCAATATTGGTATGCCCCCTTATGAGATGTAATATGGTAGGAGATGCACGAATACCCATGTGTTAGGGCGATATTGGCTATAAAGAGTTAGGGAGTGTCGAACTGGTCGAGGCTACGACTAAGAAGCTGGAAAGGATCAAGGCCTTTATGAAAGCAGCCAAAGTTCCAGGTGGGTGATAGAGTTATGTTGAAAGTCTCATCTTGGAAGGGTATCATTCGGTTCAGAAAGCAGGGCAAGTTAAGCCCGAGATACATAGGGCCTTTCCAAATCATTGCTCAAGTAGGAGAGGTGGCCCATAGACTGGAGTTACAAGAGGAGTTAAGTGGAATTCATCCGACATTCCATGTATCTCGTATGAGGAAATGTTTGACGGAAAAGGATATGATTGTTCCATTAGAGGATATCGAGGTCAATGAACGACTCAATTATGTGGAGCAACCAGTGGCAATCATCGATCGTAAAAAGAAGAAAATGAGGAATAAAGTGGTTCCACTTGTGCGCGTATAGTGGAAGCATAGAAAGGGGTCTAAGTCTACATGGGAGACTGTAGAAGAGATAAGACAATATTACCCACGTTTTTCCGAGGAATAGCAGGTTTCAAGGATGAAGCCTATATAAGGGGGTGGACTTGTAACAACCAGTTATTTAACCAAAGAAAGAAGAAAAAGAAAGAAAAGAAATAAAGCCCAAGTGGAGGTACCAATCTTGCCAAAAAGGATAAAAGTTTGGAAGAGTGGGTGTAAAGGGGATGGCAGCTCATTCCCCTCTCCCATTCTTGACTTCAATCGGTTTTGAGAGGGAGAAAGGGAGAAAGGGCTGAAATCTTAGGGTTTCTTGGAAATCAAGTGCAAAACTCAAAGTCAAGCGGGTTCTTAGGAAGCTCTAACTAAAGAGACTGTTAATATGAGTTCTAGGACCCCTCTTTTACACGTTTTTGACTGATTTTGGGGATGGAACACATAATAAATCGTTTTTGGTTGTGTTGGGTGTGGAACCTATTCATGTGTATGTTTATGTGTGGGTGCGAACGGGTGGGCTCGTGTTTGGGCATGTGATGCTTGAATGATGTTATGGTCGTGTTTCTAAGGCTTAGGGTGATTGGTTTAAGCTTAGAACAGGTTAGAAAAGGGCCGGAGGCTGAAATCTGTAGTTTAGGTTCGAAGAGGCTGCATTCTTCATCCAGCTAGGGCTCATGCGACTGGAAGCCATGAGACCGAATGGCATGCGACTGGAGGCCATAAGACCGAAAGGCATGCGATTGAAGTCCATGCGCCTGAATGCCATGCGACTGAGGGTCATACACATGGAAGGAATACGACTAAAGTTCATGCGCCAGGAAGGAATACGATTGAAGGTTATGCGACTGAAGTCCATGCGCCCGAATGGTCATGCGACTGAAGGTCACACGAATGGAAGTTATGCGACTGAAGGCCATGCGTCTGAGAGTCCATATGCCCCATAGTGACCATGCATATGGAGACTCTCCATTCGCCTAAGTGCTCATTCGCCCCATAGTGTCCATACGCCTAAGTGTTCTCATGCACCTGGAAGGCCATGCGACTGAATAGTGCTCATACACCCAAATAGGGCTCATGCGCCTGAAAGAACTTAGTTTACCTTCTAATTTTTGGGGAAATGAGTAGATGTCGGCTTTGACTTGGGAGGGTCCCGGAGGTTCAAGTAAGTTGACTTTTGAGGTCATTGATGTATGATGGGCATGTATGAAGATGTATGTTATGTATGTGTGATGGTTCCTTGTATGGTGATGTTTTGTATGTTCATGTTGATGTTCCTTATTATGTATGATTATTTTTCCCATGGCTTTACGTTGAACATTAATGAATGAAATGAAAGTATTATGCAACGTAAAGTGGAACATAATGAAAAGAGGAACATAATGAAAGAATGCATGCATTAATGAATAAACGAAAGTAAGAAAGGATTGCAAGCAAATGTAAAGAGGTTCACAACCAATGAAGGGTGTTAGCTCAACCGTGTCCGGGTTAGCTACCCCGGAAGGATGCACACTAGGGCTTAATCAATGCGATTAAGCAAATGTTTGAAGGTTCACACCCAATGAAGGGTGTTAGCTCAAGTGTGTGCGGGTTTACTACCCCAAAAGGATTCACACTGGGGTCTAATCCGTGGGATTGACCATATGCATGGGATCTTTGCCGCTTACCCTAGGTACTAGAGTCAGCTTCGTGCATAATGTTTAGGGTCTATGAGAGACCTCCGGCCCACTACCCGCTTTATGCATGACGGTGGGGTGAAACACATGGCATTGGTCCGAATGAAAGTAAAGATTTAATGACGAATGTACGAAACTAACGATGATAAAGATAATAACTATTATCTATGTGTACGTACGATGTGTGATCATGTATCAAAGCTTAGTATGATTTGAAAGAAAGAAAATAACAGTTTTGAACGAAACATAAAGTATGTTTTAATATAAAACTAGAACTCACTCAGCAACGCTGACTTTTATGTGTTTCCAGTTGGCAAGTAAAGGTTGCTGAGGATGGCACGGGGTGGCTACTCGGCTCATTTTGGGATGGCATCCATTTTTATAATGCATTTTTGATGTAATGCAACAAGTATTTTGTAATTCGGTAAGGATGTATTATTTTTCAAAAGCTTTAATAATGAAATGGGATGTTTGTTTTAATGTTTATGCTGCAAGGTTTTTTAAGTTAATGAAAAATATATGTTTTAAGTGCGATGATTGACCAGCTGTAAGCGTCCCGGGAATGGGGCCTTACATTCATTACGTTCCTCTTTTCATTATCTTCCACTTTACGTTACATAATAATTTTCATTTCATTCATTAACATTCAACGTAAATCCACGGGAAAATAATCATACAATATAAAGTGCATCAACATGAGCATACAAACATCACCATACAAATGCACCATGATACCTACATCATACATACCATCATCTATGACCTTAAAAGCCAGCTTACTTAATCCTTGGGAACATCCCAAGTCAATGCCTACATTAACTCTTTTCCCACAAAAAGAAGAAAATATTCTAAGTCCTTCAGGCGCATGAGCCCTATTTGGGCGTATGAACAACACTTAGGCCTATGGAGGGCTTCTAGATGCATGAACACTATAGGGTGTATGGACCCTCAGTCACATGACCTTTAGGCGCATGACTTTCTGCCACATGGCCTTCAGTCGCATGACCTTCAGCCGCATGACCTTCAGTTGCATGACTTTCGGCTGCATGGCCTTCAGGTGCATGACATTCAGCCGCGTGACCTTCAGTCGCATGAAATTCAATCGCATAAGGAAACCTCTAGACGCATGAGCCCTAATTGGGCGTAGAAACAGTCTCATTCGTACCTGAACAACATAATGTAGTCCCCAAACCTTCTCTAACATGTTCTAAGCGTATACCATCCGTCCTAAGCCTTAGAAACCCATACGCATCATCCTCAAACATAACCTGCGCAAATCTGAACCCCACCCGAATCACACACAAACACATAAACACACAAACACATAAATACGGGTACAAGACCCAACATAACAAAAAGAAGTTTCATATTCATTTCCAGCCCTAAAATCTATTAAAAAATGTAAAATAGGGGTTCTAGAACTCACCTTAGCAGCCTCTTCAGGTAAGACTTCCTTCAAACCCGTTTGCTTCAAGTTTCACCTAGAAACCCACTTGAATTCGACTCTTCTCCTTGTTTCTTCAAGCTCCCGAATGGTTTCTGCCCTTTTCCCCTTTTTTCACTCTTTGGCGGAGTGAAAGGTGAGTATAGGAGAGGAGAGTGGGCGGTCATGCCCACTTTACACCAACCTTTACAATTTTTTGTCCTTCTGACACATTTTACCCCTTGACTTGGGGTAAAATGCCTTTTCTTCATTTTTCTTTCTTTTTCTCCACCTTATTCTTCTTTCTTTGGCTTTTAATAATAATAATAATAACCGGGTGTTACAAATCCACCCCCTTATATAGGTTTCATCCCCGAAACCTATTATCCCTCGAACAAACGTAGGCAATGTTGTCTCGTCTCTTCTTCACTCTCCACGTAGACTCAGATCTCTTTCTGTGCTTCCGCTATACGCGCACAAGAGGAACCACTTTATTCTTCAACCTCTTCTCTTTATGATCAATGATCGCCACTGGTTGCTCCACATAATTGAGCCATTCATCTACCTCGATATCTTCTAGAGGTACAACCATATCCTCGTCTGCTAAACATTTTCTCAGATTAGATACATGGAATGTTGAGAATTCCACTTAACTCCCCGGGAAACGCCAGTCTATAGGCCATGTCTTCTACTCGAGCAATGATTCGGAAAGGCCCTATGTACCTTGGGCTCAACTTGCCTTGCTTTTTGAACCGAATGATACCTTTCCAAGGTGAGACTTTCAACATAACTCTATCACCCACCTGGAACTCAATCAGTTTATGTCATTTATCAGCTTACGACTTTTGCCTATCTTTAGATGTATTCATGAAGGCCTTGATCCTTTCCAGCTTCTCAGTAGTAGCCTCGACCACCTCGACGCTCCCTAACTCTTTATGGCCAATATCACCCCAACACACGGGTGTTCTACATCTCCTACCGTATAGCATCTCATAAGGAGGCATACCAATATTGGCATGATAACTGTTGTTATATGAGAACTCAGCTAACGGTAAGTAGTCATCCCAACTTCCTCCAGAGTCAATAACGCATGCCCGAAGCCTATCTTCCATCATTTGAATCGTCCTTTATGACTGACCATCCGTCTGAGGATGATAAGTCGTGCTAATATGCAACCTCGTCCCCGTTGCGTCGTTGAATTTTCTCCAAAACTTGGATGTAAACAGGGTGTCATGATCAGACACAATAGACACTGGTACACCATGGTGTGTTACAATCTCTTTAATGAACAGATCCGCCAACCTCTTGGATGAATATGTCTCGTGGATTGGTAGGAAGTGAGCACTCTTTGTCAAACGATGAACTATCACCCATATAGCATCATATCCTTGTGCAGTATGTGGTAGCTTTGTAATAAAGTCAATGGTGATATGCTCCCACTTCCACTCCGGTATGTCCAAAGGCTGGATCTTTCCATAAGGCTTTTGGTGCTCCGCCTTCACTTGCAAGCAAGTAAGGCACTTACTCACGTACTCCACTACGTCACACTTTATACCCGGCCACCAATAATCTTTCTTCATA
Source organism: Flaveria bidentis (assembly GCA_018326385.1). Taxonomy (NCBI): domain Eukaryota; kingdom Viridiplantae; phylum Streptophyta; class Magnoliopsida; order Asterales; family Asteraceae; genus Flaveria; species Flaveria bidentis. Next base: position 10,607 of record BJCM01257040.1, read on the forward strand.
TATTGATACATCTTTGTAGCACCGGGATGAATGGAGTATTGAGTCTTATGAGCTTTATTCATAATCTTCACACGTAGATCCCCAAAACGAGGAATCCACATTCGTCCGAATCGGGTCCTAACACCGAGTGTCTTTTCACCCAATTCTGCAACCAGGCCTCTAATTCTTTCAGAGTTAAGATGATCTTCTTTCACTGCCTCATCTTGAAATTCTTTGACCTGATTCATGACATCAAAGGTCATAACCAATTGGTATGCCTTCACTGCCTCACTTAAAATCATAGTCCATTATGAGCTCCAATCATCTCCTTTGCTTCATGTTCAAATCTTTCTGCTCAAAGAAGTACTTCAAACTCTTGTGGTCAGAAAATCTGGTGCCTCCAAATCTTTAGCGCAAAGACTACAGCTGCTAGCTCCAAATCATGAGTATGGTAATTAGCCTCATGAACTTTCAACTATCGGGATGCGTAGGCTATTACCTTTCCTCTCTACATCAACACACATCCCAACCCCGAGTAGGAAGCATCTGAGTAAACCACCAATCTTTGCTTCCATCGGGTAACGATAGGACAGGAGCTTGAGTCAATCTCGCCTTTAACTCCTCGAACGCCTTCTCTTGAGCTTGACCCCATACAAACTTTACATCCTTACAGGTCAACTTGGTTAGTGGGAAAGCTATCTTAGAGAAGTCTTGAATGAATCTTCTATAATAGCCCGCCAAACCCAAGAAACTACGGATCTCGGATGGCGTCTTTGCTGACTTCCATTGCATCACCGCCTCCACCTTTGCTGGGTCCACCATAATCCCCTTGGGATTCACCACGTGACCCAAGAACTGAACCTCGCACAACCAGAATGCGCACTTGGAGAATTTAGCATACAACTTCTCCCGTCTCAACATCTCCAACACCTCTCGAATGTGATCAGCATGCTCCTCCTCACACTTTGAATAAATCAGGATATCATCAATAAACACAATCACTGATTTATCTAACATCGTCCGACACACTCGATTTATCAAGTCCATAAAAGCAGCAGTGCATTGGTCAAACCAAAAGACATAACGAGAAACTCGTAGTGTCCGTAAAGCGTGCAAAAAACTGTTTTAGGAATATCCTGCTCCTTCACTTTCAACTGATGGTAGCCAAATCGAAGGTCTAACCTCGAGAACTAACTGGCACCCTGAAGCTGGTCAAATAGGCATCAGTTCTTGGTATTAGATACCAATTCTTCACCATCAGCTTATTCAGCTCGCGATAGTCAATACACATCATCATACTACCGTCCTTCTTCTTCACGAACAAGACCAGAGCACCCCAAGGAGAGATACTCGGTATAATGAACCCCTTATCAAGGAACTCCTACAATTGCTCCATCAGTTCCTTCATCTTAGTCTGAGCGAACCGATATGGTGCCTTATTAAGCAACTCCTACAATCAATCTAGAACTTGATCTCGCGGTCTGATGGCACGCCTGGTAAGTCTTCTAGAAACACGTCCGGAAAGTCACACACAACCGGTACATCGGACAGTTGTGATGCTGGCGTATCCACATCCTTCATGTGGGCCAAGTAGGCACTACATCCACGCCTCATGCACTTTCCCTCCACCACCATCGAAAAAACTTCCAAAATCGTAATGACTTGATCACCGTATACCATCACCGAACTCCCGTGTCACACCCCGACTTATAGCGGAAACACGAGGATGTAACAGGCGGGATCGTCATAACACTTTGTTAATTAATAGAGATGTAATAAATGAAGAAAGTCAACGTGTTATGACATCACCCAACACAAATGGAGACTTGTGTCGTAGATAGTCAATTCCATGACAAACATAGTCATACAAACCAAATAAGTATGAATCCCACAACCCGGGAAGAAGTGGACATAATGTGAATAATAATTAAAAGTTGATGCAATTGTCAAAGACATACAAAGAGTTCAAAGCATTGTAATCCTAAGTCGTCACTAAAACAGCATCCCTAGCTATCCTCAATGATTGTTACCTGAAAAGGTATGCTTAAAAGGTCAACATATTGTGGGTTAGTTCGCAGGTTTAATTAATAAACAAAACTTAATGTTGTGTATTAGTTTAGTAGGACATGAGTACACATATAAACACACACAAAAGCACACACAAATATATATATATATATATATATATATATATATATATATATATATACACACATATATGTACACATATATATCACATATATGTATATATACAAGCACACACATAGCACATATATATACACATAAGCACATATAACACATATATACATATACACAACCTGCAAAAACAATATATATATACCTCATAACCATATATACACACAAGATTCATACGACACACACACGACTTATATATATACTTACATAAGAACAACGCGTACATATGAACACACACTCGCAGTCGCATACATACACATGCACGTAAACTTTCACACACATAGCAGCAGCCATCGACTGCTATGTGTTTCAAGAACCACCACCGAACCACTAGTAACCGCCACCCAAACCCAGTCGAAAAACAGCAACCGACGTTGATGAAACGAAACAAAGTTTACCTCGATTGTTTATCTGCGGGGAGAAGAAATGGCAATACGACAGCCACTGACAACGATGATGAGAGGCCGGTTCGATGATGCGCATGGAGGAAGTGTCACGGCAATTTTACGGCAGGGGGGGTCGATTAGGATTTGACCGGGTTATATAAAATATATATATGTATGTATACATGTATATATATATATATATATATATTTCAAATTACACTTAGCACCCTAGACTTTCAATTAATTAATCCCTTTTGGGGTTCAACAATTGAATAAACTGAAGATTACCAAATTATAATTACAACCAACTGAAGATCACATTGTACAAGTTTAGAGACCAAGTTGATTACAACAAAAACAATAATACAAGGCAATTCAACATGACAAAGTCAACATCAAGATAATTAAAAAGTCAAAATTAGGTCATGTTGTAATAATAATATAAATAGACCCACTAGTGCATTTTTGCAAGTGTGGCTTTTTGTTTGTGTTTCTCATGGTGTGAATCACCACCTAAGGAGAAATCATCTCCTTTGGGTGGGTTTGATTTCACCAGCCATTTATGATTCTCAGTGTAACTTGTTTATCAACATCAATGAAATCATAACATTATTATTATCCATCTCTTTGTTCTTTGATTCACATACGTCCACCCATCTTGATTTTGATTTTTAGATCTGAACGAGATGAATCCTAATATCCAAGCTCAATGAATCTGAAATATTGATTTAGTAAAATGGTATCAGAGCTATTGGTTGCTGGATTTATCTAGTTTTCAGATCTAATTTTAGCTTTAATGATGTCAAGAACAATGAAGAAAACAAGAAAAATGAAAAACAAAGTCCCTGTTCATCAAAAACCCATCTGTTCATACCCAAAATCAGAAGAAAAACAAACAAATCCGTTCAACTATGGTACAATTTGAAGAATCATGAACATGTTCATGATTATTCCTTCAAAATTCGATGCAATTGAACAAGATTAACATACAAAAAAAATGAAAACACATTTGTTCATCTCAAAATCAAGAAGAAAAATCATCAATATTTGTTCTAATATGGTATGATTTGAAGAAATATAATCATTCACTAAACTATTCCTTCAAAATTCAATGCAATTGAACATGATTATCATTAAAAACAAAGAAAAGATGAAGAATTTGAAGTTACTACTGATTTTCCAACCTGCACTACAGTGTGAAATCGTTTTTGTTCAAGTCTGAAAACAAATGCGGATGAAAAAAAAACAAATGAGGATGAAGTTTGATCAAATGTGGATGTGTTATACACAAATGCGGATGTGTTATCCAAAAATGCGGATTTGTTATACACAAATGCGGATAACTTGTCACCAAATGTGAATGACTTGTCAACAAATGCGGATGACTTGTCACCAAATCCGGATGACTTGTCAACAAATGCGGATGACTTGTCACCAAATGCGGATGATTTGTCAACAAATGCGGATGACTTGTCATCAAATGCAGATGACTTGGCAATAAATGCGGATGACTTGTCACCAAATGCGGTTGACTTGTAAACAAATGTGGGTACTTTAAGCACAAATTGCGGATGCATTGAAATAAAATGCGGATGCATTGAAATCAAATGTGGATGCCTTGCAAACAAATGTGGATGCTTTGCAAACAAATGCGGAAGAGTTAGCAAAGAAATGCGGATGTGTTGCAAGAAATGCTTGTGAACAAATGATGAACAGAACTTCAAAAAGAAAAGAAAAACTTGAATATGGATGATTGCAACCAACAAGCACATCCATTTTGATCATGAAAGCAAAAAAAAAGTATAGAAATCAACTTTGGTGACTTTTTCACAGATTCATCCAGAGACTTGTACAACTATCAGATGCCCTTTTTGAAGTACTTGGGCTCATATTTTTCAGATGATGTTTTGCACCCGTGTTTGACTACTGAGCGGGCAGTTAGCCAGACTTTAATCATTGGAGTACTCATTATCTGAAAAATGTGATTTATCAAGTTATTTCAAAGAGTGGAAGTGTGTTCAATATTGATTCATGTTCCTGATGCTATTTGTTAGAGTTCAAAGCCTTAACATATACCTAATACATTCTAATCCTTGATTTGTGATATGAACTGTAATCCAAAAGTGATACAATCCATATCCAATACCAAGAAGTATTCTAAAGAGATTCTTACTTTAGTTAGAAATATATTAGGAGGAGCTTAATCTGAGGGGGAGCATATTAGTGAATTGTGTTAGAACATCAGTTGATCACGAAGACATGTGACAGAGATCTTCAAATTCAAGGTTTGGCAAGCATCAGTTTAGGAGGAGTATTGTTGGGGTTCAACAATTGAAAAAACTGAAGCTCACCAAATCATAATTACAGCCAACTGAAGATCTCATTGCACAAGTTCAGAGACCAAGTTGATTACAACAAAAACAACAATTCAAAACAATTCAACATGACAAAGTCAACATCAAGACAATTAGAAATTCAAAATTAGGTCATGTTATAATAATAATATAAATAGACCCACTAGTGTATTTTTGCAAGTGTGTCTTTTTGTGTGTGTTCCTCATGGTCAGATTAACCACCCAAGGAGAAATCCTCTCCTTTAGGTGGGTTTGATTTCACCAACCATCTATGATTCTCATTTTAACTTGTTTATAAACATCAATGAAAATCATAATATTATTATTATCCATTTCTTTGTTCTTTGATTCACACACGTCCACCCATCTTAATATTGATTTCTAGATCTGAACGAGATGAACCCTAAGATCCAAGCTCAATGAATCTGAAATATTAATTTAGCAATCCCTCAAGTTTTATTATATTTCAATTTAGACCTTGAACTATAATAATAATAATAGTAATAATATTAATAATAAAAATATTACTAATAACAGAATAATAATATTATTAATAATAAAAAGATAATATTACCAATAATCGTGTATAAAAATATTAATAATAACAATATTACTCATGATTATACTGGTAGCGATTTATATAAGATTTAAATTTAATTGTTTTTTATCATTACATTGTAAGATTAACGTCAGCGCACACAACGAAAAGATTGAGGTTGGGTTTGAAAACGAGCAAATTACACAAGGATAAGAAATGCACGAGAAAATTAATGAGGTTCTAGTGAATTGACGGGCCTGATATTGACGGATGTCACAGTATCCCCCAGTTGAGAGAATTTTGTCCTGAAATTCAGCTGGAGTTAGATCCCGTAACTCTATGCGCGAACAAATACAGATATTTGGATTTCATCGAGTTCTATCTCACTCTAACAATTCGAATCTTGTTGTGCTTCAATTGATTCACTTCTCGGTCCAATATTTCTATTGGTTCCTCCATAAAATGTAGTTTCTCATCAATCTTGATTTCCTTAATTGGCACATGAAAGGATCCATCAGCTAAACACTTTTTAAGGTTCGATACATGAAATGTATCATGTACGCCACTAAGTTCTTGAAGCAATTTTAATCGATACGCTACATGAGCAATTATTTCTGTGATCTCGAACGTTCCAACATATCTCGGAGCTAGTTTCCCTTTCTTTCCAAACCGTACGATTCCTTTCCATGCAGAAACTGTTAGGATCATGTATTGAACGAAATACTAACTGATTAACATGTATACCGAATCAAATAGTGCGGAATCCTATTTGATTGGCGATCCAATCAGTGAGAACGCACGTAGAAACAATTATGTATTGAATTTAAGCGTTAAGAACGATTAGGAATCGATCTACTACGATATATGAACTTGGAGTGTGTTCTTAGAGGTCTCTGGACGGCTAGGGTACATCTGGAGTCGAAGTGTGTTCAATGCTTGCGTTTTTCCACGAATTAGGTGGTATTTATAGGTTAGGGTTG
>BJCM01257048.1:0-12665 GCA_018326385.1 Flaveria bidentis
AAACTACTGCACTCATCAGAAATCATCTCAGCAGTCTTCATCTAGCCGAGCTAACTGCAAAAGCCAAGATTGAAGAAGAGTTGAAGTTGAGAAGACAAGAAGACAAGGAAAGATCTCCCACCAAAGGTGCTGCCTTTCTACAGATGGTGGAAGGTCCAGAATTAGAACCTATTGTTTGATGGGAATATGATTACAGTTCCCATCAACTAACTCTTTTTAGAGGGCAAAAACAGAGGGTACATGTTATCCAAGGCGACAGACTGGATTTCCTGTCTACCAAGGATTTGTACAAACTTCTCAGCACCACATCAGGGAATAACAAGGAGACAGACAAATATTTACTCTCCTTGGTGCTAAAAGTTTTGAGAAGTCGAGACAAGTGAAGTTTTGGTAGCATCAGCCTAGGGGGGGTTTGTTGGATCAAGAAGAAGGCTAATGCAACAAAAACTATGTCACTTAAGTTATTTTGGTGCTGAATGCAAAGGCTTCTGAAGCTTAACATGGAACTTCCGAAGGTTGTAGAGTTCTTCCGAAGACAAAGTGAAAGATCAACTTCCGAAGACAGAACTCTACTTCCGAAGACAAGTGCATATTTCCGAAGTTCAAGTCATAGAAGAATAAACTGAAGACCACTTTCGAAGTATGATGATAAGAAGAAGTCTCCAAGCCTTGGAAGAAGCAGCCTCTTCCGAAGTATAAGTGGCTTCGGAAGTACTTACACTTCCGAAGCCATTTAACCTTCGGAAGACATTGTTACGAACCAGTGGACACAAGTATGGTCTCTGACACTCTACTACAGACTCCTGATACAGCATGACTTCTTCCCAAAGAGCCATGTTATTGACCATACTTTATTCCACTGTTCACCTTTTTATGATAGTACATGTTACCAACTTTAGTTGGTGACAAAAGGTAAGTCAGGGACATGTCCTGACTGCCATATGTCAGATAAGACTTTATTCGAGATACCTTAAACTGTAGTCTTGTAGTATAGGCTTTAGCTAAAGGATCCCAGCTGGTATCAAAGTATATCCGGCTGTAGGTAGTATTATATATAGGTTCTCTTTGTAACTTATTGTAACAGCTGCTTGTAAGAGTTTTGTATTATTGAGTTGAGAAGCAATATATAAAAGTACCTTGAAAATTACTTTCTGTGTTCTATATTACTTTCTATGTTGTGATCAACTCTTACGGATTCTTTCTATACCCGAGTGTTGTTCTAGGTGAGTTTGAGAGAAAACATTGTGTTTAGTGACCAACATTGATCCTGCAGAGATGAAGGGTCCTAATTACATTGAGTACATCAACCGTTTCTTAGCCCTGTCTTGATTGGTGCCACTGGAATCTAATGGTGTAGCACATTTCATTTGGGGGCTACATCCTAGAGTCAGGGGAATGGTTCGATCTTCTAGGCCTTTAACATTAAAAGCTGCAGTTGACTTCACCAGCAGTTTGACTGATGATTTGGTTAGGGTTGGATGGACTAAGCAAACCAAGACTGAAGAGAAGAGGAAGTCGATGGGTAAGAAAAGGAAGTGGTTTGATGTGAAGAGAGCAATCGACAGTAGTATCGGGTCAAGCAAGAAGAGTTTTGAAGGTGTGAGGCACGATGACCAAGGTGGGAGGACAAGGAAGCTATATTTGGGTACGAGCCTGTTCTACAGCAAGTGCAAACTGCATAATCAAGGGGATTGCAACCTGATGCCTTGCTTCCTATGCAAACGACGAGGTCATTTAATCAAGGATTGCACGTATGTGTTGGGTAAACAATGCTATGAATGTGGAGATCCAGGGCATATGAGGAACAAGTGTCCTAAACTAGGAAGAGATAAGGAGACTAGACCCCAACAAGCCTAAGGGACGAGCATTCGTGATGGAGCCGTCCGATGCTTGCAAGGAGCCTGATGTGGTCAATGGTACGTTCCTTATAAACAACCATCCTGCTATCATTCTATTTAATACTAGAACAACTGCTAGTTTTGTCTCTGGCATTTTTAGGCCTTTGATCGACTTGAGTGCATGTATCCTGACTGATCCGTTTAACGTAGAATTGGTCGACGGTAACATTATAGAAATTAATGAAGTCATCAAGGATTGTTTAATGAATCTAGAAGGTAGCACATTTAAGATAAACCTGATGCCTATTAAGCTAGAGGATTCGATGTGGTTGTTGGTATGGATTGGCTGGCTAAGCATAGAGTCGAGATCGTGTGTGATGAACGCTTTCTTAGAATACCGTTGAGCAACGGGAAAGTGCTAGTGGTTTGTGGCAAAGGAAGTGACACGCTATGTCCTATGATATCTCACCTGAAAGCTACCAAGAGCCTTGAGAAAGGATGTCCAACTTTCATAGTCTATGTAATGAAAGCTAAAGAGGATAAGAAGATTAAGGATATTCTAGTGGTTTCTAAATATCCAAAAGTGTTTCCCAAAGATCTACCGGGCTCCCTTCGAACCGACAAGTCGAGTTCCAGATAGATCTATTGCCTGGTGCTGCACCAGTAGCCAAGGCACCATATCGACTCGCCCCTCTTGAGATGAAGGAACTAATGCTACAGATCAAAGATACACCACCCCCCTGCTGAAAAAAAACCTTCCTTCTTCTTTGACTATGATGGATTTTTTAAGTCCTTCAATCTACCTCCTTCTCATCCTGATGATGAGTATGCTACAATGATGTACGATGTTCTAAACACTCCTCCACTAGACTCGACATCATCGGCTCCAATAAATGATACTTCTACCCCTTTAGGGGGAGAGTTTGAGGTAAGTGACTCTTCCTCTAATGATGAAGCAGTCGAGACTACAAATGTGGACAGGAGGAACAGGTTACTACTAATGAAAGTACACAAGCATCTGATCTTGACGCCACTAACACTTCTGAACCTCATACTCCAACAGCCACAGAAACTGAACCAGGGATTCAAAATCTGGATACTAAAGTAGTTGTTCCCACCACTCCCGGATCTCGAATTAATGTGCATCATCCCCTGGACAACATCATTGGGGATGTTCTATCGGGAGTTCAGACATGAAATCAGCTATACTCAGCTGATTATGTCGCAGTCATGGAAAAAGGATATCTTCATGATGGTGCTTATCAATGTTTTGTGTCTCAATTTGAGCCAAAATATGTAAGTGAAGACTTAAACGACAAAGGATGGGTTAGTGCTATGCAAGAAGAACTTCTTCAGTTCAAGAAGTTAGGAGTATGGACTCTTGTAGATAGACCAAAAGGTGCAAAGGTGATTGGCACTAAATGGGTTCTTAAGTGTAAGAGAGATGACCAAGGAGTCATAATCAGAAACAAGGCTTGGCTTGTCATTCAAGGGTTTAGACAAGTAGAAGGCATTGACTACAATGAAGTGTTTGCACCAGTGGCAAGGATGGAAGCAATTCGTATTTTCTTAGTCTATGCATCCTACATGAAGATTAAAGTTTATAATTTGGATGTGAAAAGTGCCTTTCTTGATGGTGAAATTCGTGAAACGGTGTACGCCAGTCAACCCAAAGGATTTGAGGATCCTTATCATCGGGATAGAGTTTATAAAATAAACAAGGCTCTTTACAGGCTTCATCAAGCTCCACAAGCCTGGTATGAGAAACTCTCTACTCATCTACTAAAACATGGTTTTCACAGAGGAGTTATTGACTTCACATTGTTCATCAAAGAGAAAGATGATGATTTACTACTGGTACAAATATATGTGGATGACATCATCTTCGGCTCCAAAAATGAAGCTTCGTGTAAGGAATTCGAATCTATGATGAAAGCTGAGTTTGAGATGAGTGCTATGGGAGAGATGAAGTTCTTTCTTGGGTTATAGGTGGATCAGACACCAAAAGGAATCTTCCTGCATTAGTCCAAATATGTAGGAGATATCCTCAATCGGTTCTACATGGAGAATGCAACGGTTGCTGGAACTTGCCACGAACCACGATGTGGCACCCGACAAAAATGGTGATCTGGTAGATGCCACTATGTACAGAGGAATGAACGGATCTCTAATGTACCTCACAGCCTCTCGTCCTGATATTATGTTTGAAAAGTGGGTGTAAAAGGTGGCATGGCTGCCCATGATGTTACACACACACACTTTTGCAACTAGTTTTAGAGAGAGAAAGAGCTGAAGCTCTCTGATATCTAAAGAAGAACAAGAAGAAGTTCGAATTCAGGTAAGAACCCTTGGTTTTTAGATGTTCTTAATCGACCTATGCCTCGGTTGTTTGATTGTGTGTGTTCGGTTGTGTGTTTTGGTGGATTTTAGATGTTTGAGCTTTTAGCAAACAAGTTTTGAAGGAAGTTATACCCAAAGGATACTAAGGTGAGTTCTAGAACCCCCTTCTTACTGATTTTACAGGATTTTAGGGCTGGAAATGCATGTATGAATGTTTTTATTTAACTCGGTGTTACACCCGTATGTGTGTGTGTATGTGTGTATGTGGGTAGGTTTTGATTTTGGGTGATTCATGATGTATGATGATGACATGTTCATGATTTGTTGCCTTGAATTCTAGAAATAAGCTTAGAACATGTTAGTTTGATGATTGGGACAAATTATGATGATTGATAGCAAGTGTTGACTGCCCATGCGCCCAAATCCCATGCGCCCAAATCCCATGCGCCCAAATAGTAACCATATGACTAGAAATAGGTTGAATTTGACTAAGTGTCTAGACGCCTAAAATTCCCATGCACCTAGGCACTCATGCACCTGCATAGTGCCTATCCGCCTAGAATTTGCCCAGAATGACTAGGTGATGGGCCATGCGCCCAAATAGTGCCCATGCACCCAAATAGTGCCCGTGCGCCCAGAGATTCCCCATGCGCCTAAGTGTTCCCCATGCTCCTGCAGAGTGCTCATGCGCCTATGACTTAGACAATTTTTTGAGATCTTGGGGAAATGTAAAATGTATGCTTTGACTTGGGAGATTTCTGGGGGTATGTAAGTTGACTTTTTGAGGTCATAGATGATGTGATGGGTGATGTATGATGTGGGATGAATGATGATGTGGGATGAATGATGATGTGTGACATGCTTATGCATGATGATGATGTATGATGATTATGTATGTTATGAATGATGTGTTTCCTTATGTTCCTTATTACGTATGATAATGAACGTAAAGTATTATCTTAATGAAGTGAAAGATTTAAGATAATGAAAGTGGAACATAATAAACGAATGAAAAGTCTTTAAAGCGAATGAAAGGGGGTTCACAACTCATTGAGAGTTGTTAGCTTAACTGTGTTACAGCGTGCGGTCTTGGCTAACCCTTAAGGGTTCACACACAGGGGGAGTTAGTCTATGTGACTACTCCATATGTGCGATACGTGCGATATGTGCGATATGGAACCTCAGATGATATGGCTTTGTGCTTAAGAGGGGGTTAGGCAGACGACAGATGCTAGATTGAACTAAAAAGATAATAAATGTACGAAAAGTGCGACAAGTATGAAATATGCGAAACGTGCGAAATGTACGAAACGAACGATGATGAAGATAATAATTATTAACTTGATGTATGCATGATGTGTGATCATGTGCAATAGTTAAGAAAATGTTTTAACGAATGAAGGTAATATAATGTTTTTTTGTAAAACTAGAACTCACTCAGTAACACTGACTTTTATGTGTTTCTAGGTGGCAGGTAGATGTTGTTGAGGATGGCATTGGGTGGCTACTTGGCTTGTTTTGGATGGCATCTATAATTATGATATTTTTGTAATGAATGTTGTATTATTTTGCAAAAGTGATTATTTAAATGATATGAAATGGTTTTGAGTATTCCGCTGCAAAGTTTTATTAATGTTAAAGTTAAAGGTATGCTTTATGTGTGATGATTGACCAGTTGTGAGCGTCCCGAGAATGTGGCCTTACACTTTTTTGTATTAGATTCCATATCCCATCATATTTCTTTTACTTTCCTTTTAGCCAGACCACGGTCCCTAGCCACCGAAGTATGCCGCCTGGCCACCGTCACCAACTTTTGGTATGACACACCATCGCATGACCACGATCACATGGTATCTGCTTTTTCTTTGGTTCTAGCCGAACTGCGGTTCCTTGCCATTACAGAATGCCACCTAACCACGATCACTGGCCTATTCTTGACATACTGCTGCACGACCATGGTCACCAAATGTCTATTTTTTTCTTTTTTTCTTGCTGGACAACGGTCCGTTGCCACCAGAACATTTTTCGCGCCACGTCCCAAAATACGATCATCCGCCACACAGCCATTGTGTCATTTTAGTTTCCGCATCTAGGATATGATCATAGCACAACACGACCCTCTACCATCGCCCTACCCTTTTTCACATTAGCCCCAACCACACCATTCCTTTGCAGCTCTAGCCTGCTGCATTGCTTGCCTTGTGCAAGGTTATGTGATTATTTAAATATTAAAGATTGCAAAATTTTAGATTGAAGTTGGAAGAGTTGGGATTGAAGAATTTTCGTAGAAGTTGTGATGAGATCACTAATAGGTTTTATTATTCTTTGTTTCACGTTTATTTTTCTATCGTTTTCAATCTAAGAATCTGATTCTCTACAGCTCAGACTGTGGGGGAGTATTAGACTATATAATTACTAGGGTTTACAATATAAGCCCAAAGGCCTAGTTAGATTTAGGGTTTCCATTATGTTCTCTATATATTATGACTAAACCTAGCAATAATATTAATAAATTCTTTTACCATGTTACAAAAAGTTAGCCGGAATCAGCCATTCAAGTGGGTTGAAAGTTGTTAATGTCTACTTTTATGTTGTTCATTGATTTTGAAATTGATTTGGTTTATAAGGAGTTTATGTTTATGTGTAAAGTAATATTTTTATTTTTAGAGTTATGTTCTTTCTTAGTGTTTGTATTTGTGTTAAGTTTACATATAGTTGTCAATATAATTTATGTATTTTGGATGTTTTCTAACCATACAATTCTTGAACTATCCTTATGATAAAATATGTTTCTGTGTAAAGTTATTTTGGGGTTTCTTATTGATGTATTGGTGATGTTGTGATCATTTTCCTCTAATCTTATTCCTAATCATAGGTATAATTAGTTAGTCAATATGTTTTCTAATCTTAAGTAGCTTGAACCCTTTTCATAATAAAATGTGCATTTTTGTAAAGTTATGATATGTGTATCCTATTAAAGTGCATGTGATGGTGTGATCAAATCCATTTAGAGGGGAAATTTTATTTGTCGATTATGGGTTGCCATATTACGATCCAAAAAAGTTGGATTGTGGATAAAAGAGACTTATGGATCATCGTCAGTCGAAATTTTATAGGGTGTTAGACCTTTATTTACATGTTTTATTATGTATTTTACATGTAGTGTTTGAATTTTTTATAATAGTTTGACCCATGGAGAATATTTTATAGCAAGATAATAGATATCCTAATATTGTAGATTGTGTATGGATAATCGTACTTTTGGAAATGCTAAAGCTTTGGAACATAGATGCCACCATGAAAATTGAGGTAGACTAAGGACCCTTGCAATTTGCACTTTTCAATTTTGGAATTTTGATTAACCTCATAGATATGATGTTTTATTACTAATATGGGAAGGGACCTAGGTTTTTTATGTTTACGTGACAATTGTATGCTTATATTCTCATGAAATACTTCATAGACCCATATTTAAAATTTATATTTTTTTTGGTAATCAAATGTGTTGGTTAGCATTTTAAGATTATTAGATCACAAAAATACTACATTTGAGGCCAAACACAAGGGATGATTGAATTGTACGGATGTAAGCTTTATAGGCTCTAAATGCAGTATCACAAGCCTAACCAATCTCTTTGTAGGACATCTACGGAAGTACAAAGTGTTCATTCGTAGATAGTTTTTACACTTAGTAAATTTACAAAATTGACTAAGTATACTTGCAACCCAAACACTCAAAGTCTCTCCTGCATGCATACACAAGTGTACTAAAGTAGAATGCTTTGGAAGTTTCACACCAGCATCAGAAATATTTTAAGTGTGAAATCTTTCGAAGCCAAGACCAATATCTTCCGAAGCTCCAAAGAAAAAATCTTCCGAAGCCAACACTTGAAGACAGATTTCTTCCTAAGACTTTTGAACACATGCTTTATCTTATGTATTTTTCCATAAAGCTGGAGCCCTTTCCGTTGCATCTCTGTAAAGTCACCAACTTTCATAAATTGGTGAAAAGGTCCATGCTTATGGTATGGTAACTGTACATTGAGGTCTTGAGTCTATAACTTTCTACTTTATGTACTTTATCCTTTTTGTAATATATTAGGATGTGAGCCATGGCATGTCATAGTCACTAGTCAAAAGGCAATCTACCTTTAGTCTACATTTGATTTTGTTTGTTGTCTAGTCAATTGTATCCAGCTAGCCTTCAAAGTTTGGCCGGCTGTAGGATGTAGTATATGTATCTCAAGTACTTGTAACTTTCTAGTATGCTTTGTAACATTTGTAATAGAACTTGAGAAAGCAATATACTGCAATCTTGAAAACCAACTCCTTGTGTGTTTTGCTATCTTGTTCTATCTTATACTTACTTGTGTTCTTAGTATCATTACAAGGTTAACCAGTACCCTATTTGATCTGTTAAGTATTCTCAAAAACTCTCCTCATTGTGTTGTTGTGTTGTAATTACATACCCTTCACCGGTCCTGCTTTTGGTATCAGAGCATTCTTGGATCCTGATATAAGATCTCACAATATTAAGATCACTCACACACACAAAATACTTAACATCTCAAATGGCAGCCATTTCCAAATATGATATGGAAACTAGAACCATGACAAAATCCCCACTGATCACTCTTGATGACTTTCCAAAGAAAGGAAGGATTCATCAGGTCTCTAGACTTAAGAATGTGGGAGTCTGTTGAAAATGGACCTTACATACCAAGCACCTCTTTAGCAACTCGAGGTGGCAAGATCCCCAAGGCTGTGGCTGACTACTCAAATAAAGATAGAAAGAGAGTAGATTTTGACCATAAGGCCATGACAACCCTTCAAATTGCTCTTCCAAACTCTATATACAAAAGTTTCAAGAAATGAAAAATAGCTAAACAGCTGTGGGATGCATTGAAACTAATGTATGAGGGTTCCTCTAAAGCCAAGGAGAACAAGAAGGATCTCCTAAAGCAGCAGTTTGAAAATTTCACTTTTAAAGCAGGTGAGACCATGACTCAACAATACTTCAGGTATGTTGAGATTATGGATACCCTAGTGGATGCCGGAGTAGCTCTTGAAAACAAAGATATTGTAAGGAAGTTTATTTCCTCACTTCCTAGGCAATGGACACACTACTGTGTGGTTATCAAAAGAACTGAGAACTTGAAAACTCTCACTTTGATAGAGTTGTATGGGATTCTTAGTGGTTACCAAATGGAGATGAACATGCAAGGTTAATCTGGCAACTCCAACAATCAAATGGGTTCAACCCTTAATGTGGTTGAAAGGGATAGCATAGAACCCCAACATCATCTCATATGCTATCTTGACAACTCACAAAAGGGCCCATTCATCACCTTCCCTGAGACACCAAGGGAGAACTATACTCAAGGAAGAACATTTAAAGAGACAGGTTCTTCTCAAGCCTTTGTGTCTTCTGATGAAAGTAGTGGCAACTTTCTATTCACCCTTGAAGACCTGCATCCATCCAAATGATCTGGAGTATATGGAGATAGTCAGCAAATGGCTCTTCTCACTCACAGAGCCAAGAAGTTCTACAAGAGGACAGAAAGAAAGTTTCCCAACAATACAACCAGTGGGAAGTTTGGACTGGACAAAAGAAAGTCAAATGTTACAACTGTAACTTGATGGGCCACTTTGCCAGAGAATGCAAGGCACCAAGATCAAATTGTGGCCAAGCACATTCCAGGCCACACTACACTAATAAAGCTATCCAGAATGACAAGCCAAAGCAGCAAGCTGTAGTTGCTATTAAAGAAGGAGGCTTTGACTGGATATTTTAGATGGAAGATCTTCTCCAAACCAAGCACTGATGGTAGATCATGATGAAGCCAAGGTATTGGAACATCTCTGTACCCCTGAATGTATTGCTAAACTAAACAGATACAGGTCCTACAACTTAGAAATGAGATCTGATCTTGAGTCCTTAAACATCTTAAAAGCTTATTTTAGAAAGACTGAAAGTGATTATAAACTAAAGATAGAGGACTTAGAGAAAACCATTTCAGTTCTAAAACATGAGCACACCAATTATAGGACCCAGATCAAAGATCTCATAACTAAGCTAATTAAGTGCCAGGCTGAGCTTGTGATAAGCAAAGCCAGGGCAGAAAAGTGTGTTCTTGAAAAAGAGACCTTCAAGAACATGATATCCTCATCCCTGCACAACAAAGTGTGTTATCAAAACAAGTAGGGACTAGGATCTAATGAGATAGCTCCTTTACACATAGTTTTGTTTGTAAGATCACCTAGGTGTGAAACTTGTGAGATGAGCTTCCTCTCATAGACCCTTTGAGTGAAGAGGATGAAGAAGTGATAGCGAAGAATTTGTCTGAGAAGAGTGAAGAAGAGAATTCTAAGAAAGGTCACTATCCTTCTAAGGAGAAGAAGAAGACTGCGATGACCAAGTCTATAAGGAAAAATTGTTGGGTTTTGTAGATGTTTATCAAATACATATGTCAAACGCAGCGGAGTAATAATCAAAAACCATTTTAAGATTAGTTAATTTATACATCAAATACATGTGTAAAAACAATACCCATTAACAAGGATCTTTATATGAAAGAACATGCTTGTATTTGTCATTTTATAAAATTGGGTTCCCCATTTTATTTCCTTTATAAAATATACACTCTTAGCCCTTTGTTTTATAAAATTAAAACCCCTTTTTAATTTTATAACACTAACACACTTGTATTTATCATTGTTTAACTAACTTAAATAATGAAACAAATAACTTCTCATGAACAAATTATCCACATAATGTTGTTCATTTACAAAAGCAATGATTTAGAAAACCCATTTTCTACATTGGTGCTAATATTTATTTGTATGATCTTATCTACGAATAAATATTTATTGGTGTTTGTTTGGCTTGTTATTGGGTATGACCCGACTTGGATCATAACATACTAACCACATCAATCTTGTATGTGTCTTATGCATATAAGATCCAACAATCTCCCACTTGCACAAGATTCATAGAAGATTGATGCAAGCAGTAAATACCGCCTAACAACGGTTTAATACCCTTAATAAGTATGACTAGGTGCCATTCAATAACATCATCTCCTTCAAGTACCATACTTGAAATGTTTTAGGTGAATTAATCATCTATCCTTTTGTCACAGATGTCATGTTAAATCCCAGAGACACAGAATTGTCATTCTCCGATGATCCAACTTAAATAGGCCTTAGATATCTAACTCTCAACGAATAAGAGGAACAAATTCCATCTTGACTACATACGTCTCTCACAATCACCTTATATCATATCTGAACCTAGCCTTATGCACTGCCAATGTTTCAGAACAGCAAAGTACTAAGTCAAAGTACGATACTTGGTGAATATCAAGACCCAATATGTATCTCAGGTCTGAGGATAAAATGATATTCACCTTTACTCAATATCTCTTATGACTAATCATAAAGATTCTATGCAGAAATAATTGAGAGCGGGTCAGTCCTATATCTATATCCTATAGATATCAATGAACCTTGGTGGCAACCTCTTGATCTATATTCATACCTTATGAATATCCACCAATCCAAGTTCATTATAGTCTTACGTTCATAGTTGTTCCCACAAGTATGATCGACTACGGACGTTTAGAATAACTTACTTATTCACGGATTTAAACATGCTAGAATGGAAGAACAAATGTAAATTATGACCATATAATTAAGTCAAATAACATAAGCTCCCATATCCAAATATAAAATTTGATCAAATCCAATCACTAGAATATCAAAGTCCTAAGGCACAAGTATGACTTTCATGTTTTGACCTATCTAGGAGCTTTGTGAATGGATCCGCAATGTTTTGATCGGTGTGAACTTTGCGAATACATATCTTTCCCTTTTCAACTTCATCCCTTATGTAGTTGAACCTTCGTTCAATGTGCCGAGTCTTTTGATGAGCACGAGGTTCCTTGATTTGAGCAATCGTACCCTTATTGTCACAAAAGATCTCTACGGGATCTTGAATGGTAGCAACAACCCTTAGATCAGCAATGAACTTCCTTAGCCATGCAACTTCTTGAGCTGCCAATGAAGCGGCGATGTATTCTGATTCTGTTGTAGATAGTCCCACTACATCTTGCTTTGAGCTCTTCCAAGAGACCGCTCCTCCATTCATAATGAAGACATATCCCGACTGTGATTGAGAATCATCTCGATCAGTTTGGAAACTCGCATCCGTGTAACCCTTTACAACGAGCTCCTCCTCACCAGATCCATATATTAAGAACATATCCTTAGTGTTTCTAAGGTATTTCAAAATACTTTTAACAGCCATCCAATGACTATTGCCAGGATTCTGTTGATATCTACTTGTCATGCTTAGAGCATATGATACGTCCGGCCTAGTACATATCATTGCATACATGATGGATCCTATAGCAGATGCATATGGGACTCCATTCATTCTCTCTTGTTCAACCTTTGAACTAGGGCATTGAGACGTGCTCAATATAG
>BJCM01257055.1:0-11278 GCA_018326385.1 Flaveria bidentis
GAACCGGTTTGAGACCGGTTTGGAAACCGGTTTGAACACCGGGTCGGGTTGAAACCGGTTTGAATGCTTGGAATTGTAAACCGCCCTCGAACCGGCGGTTTGAAAACCGGTTTGGGTGGGAACCGGTTTGGAACCGGTTTGAGACCGGTTTGGAAACCGGTTTGAACACCGGGTCGGGTTGAAACCGGTTTGAATGCTTGGAATTGTAAACCGCCCTCGAACCGGCGGTTTGAAACCGGTTTGGGCCAAACCGGTTTGGGCCCAAAACCGGTTCGGGTTTTTTTCGCGAAACCGGTTCCGA
This sequence comes from Flaveria bidentis, assembly GCA_018326385.1. Lineage (NCBI taxonomy): Eukaryota > Viridiplantae > Streptophyta > Magnoliopsida > Asterales > Asteraceae > Flaveria > Flaveria bidentis. The sequence goes on from BJCM01257055.1 coordinate 302, forward strand.
ACCGGTTTTTTTGTACACATCTACCCTACACCATCTTTTTCTCTTTCTCTCCTTCAATGGTGGTTGTGACCGGAGATGGTAGCTATAAATTTAAATGAGGAAAAATGTAATTTAGTTTAAAGAAATTTTAAGAAACGTGTGAGTTTTAGTGGCGGTAGCGGAAAGTACCCGCATCAAGTTTTGCTTATAATTTCTTCTAGTGATAGCAAAATCATCTTCTTGCCACAAACTCAAAATAAGGTGAGCTCTGTTTGCTTTGTTAAATTGTTTTTGTACTATTAAATGAAGAGAAAGAGAGCTTTAAAAAGTGTAACCCTTTTATCCAAATAATATTTATATCTTGAAACTCTCGACATTATGATGATTTTGTATAATTAACTGTGTTATTTGCATATTACTATAATACTAATTTGCTATCCATCAGGTTCATGTTGTTTGTTTTGCTTCTTAAATTTATAATGTGGCAATTTGTGAACTTATAGTTTATTCATGTATTACATCATCCAACTATACGGTTTATGTATTTTACCGGATCACATATGTATATTCTTTTTGAAGTTTTTGAAACAAAGAATGCATTAAATAGTCATAACAGCATATGTGTTTTTTTGGTAGGAGATGAAGTAACTCCATAACAACGCATGGGCCCATGTACTAGTTTGCATAACATTGCATATTAATTAAATTAGACATGATCTTGTATAAAAACTAAAATAAAAATATTAGTAAACACACACATAAGATGATTCTGGTACAAACCCTATTGTCACATCACGTTTAAATTCAAGATCTAACTCCTCGAAACTCTAGAAATTTCAGCCACATTGCACAAGCTCTATGGTCCTTGGAAATTCTAGAAAGGCTTTGCAAAATATATAGATCACTTTGTAAATATCTAGAAATTTAACTATGAAAGTATGTAGATATATTGTAAATATCTTAGATATTTGTAATATTTTATATATTAGATTAATCTAGATTAGTACTATCTAGATTAAGGCAACAAGTATAAATAGGTTGTGGAGTTCATTTGTTAACCACCTCACAAGAATTGTATCAAAGGTTTCTTGTAATAGTATTATCTTATAATCATAGTGTTCTTTACTTATAATCAATCATTGTTCATCTTGCAAGTCTTTGAATCGCTACCTAATAAGTTGCTAAAGACTGATCGTAGTACGGAACTAAGAGCCCCACAAGAGTTAGGAATTTACTTCGTGATAAGTGGTATTAGATTAATGTCGATTTATTGGGATGGCAACCGATGTGAACAAGATTATAAGCACCAACATTGCAAATGGATATTAGAACCGATGGCGGGAAGATAATCCTCACCAAAGCAAGAAGAGTCGAGGTACATCTAAGGACAAGACCTTGGACAAATGTGTCGCTGAAGTGGAGTTTGCAATAATGGGACTAGGGGCTTAAGTTTACAATGCATTCTAACGCCTAGATAGGTTGGAAACTTATTTCAGTGACCTAAGAGATGACTTGATGGCTACCATTGAGGTACTCCGTAGTGAAGTACATCTAATGGTACACGATGCAATCAAAGAGTCTACACAAGAAGTAATAAAGACTATAAGTTCTTCATTTGTTATGGGCCACATCAAGCTTGAGACGATCCAAAAAGAGCCAACTTGCATGTGATGATCATAAGGGAAGAAGGCTCTCATGAAGAAGGAAAGGCTTGCATGAGTTCAATACAATTACTTAGCTTTATCAAAGCTAAGGTAGAAGCACGACCAATACTTTTTGATGATGTCGTTTGGCCTATCCAAAGCTCCAACTACTTTTTGCACACTTAAGAACAAGCTCTTCCACTCCTTCCTTAATAAGTTCATAGTCGTATACTTCGACGACATCGTCATATACAAACACACAATGTAGGATCATGTCGCCCACCTGCGACAAGTATTCCATATATTATGAGAAAATGAGCTATACATTTAGCAAGAAAGTGCTTCTATAAGATCAAGGAAGACCGACTCATGATGGACGAAGCAAAAATTCGGGTGATACAAGAATGGGATGCGCCAACCAAAGTGCCTAGACTACAATCATTTCTCGGGTTGGTCAATTATTACTAACGTGTCATCAAGGGCTATTCTACAAAGGTTGCCCCATTAATCAACTTACTAAAGAAAAACAAGACTTGAAATTGGGATAGAGCGATGCATTCAAATTATATTTTTGTAGTTATTAAAGAAGAAAATAGTACAATAAATATTAGTTATAACAATTATAACAATAAACTAATAATTGTGATAACCAAAATAAACAGGTCTCACATGGCATGCATTCAAATTGTACCAATGTGAATTTCGAGGTGGAGAGAATTACACCATAATTTAAAATCCGTACGTTTTAAAGTTTCTAAAATCGTTGTATGGTATAACAATGTATCTTAAAATTTTTAAAATTAAGAAAAACATTTCGAAAAATAAAATAGTTTTAGTAAATAATTAGATTAATTTTTAAATATTTCAAATAATAATAACACCAACTCTATAATTATTTATTAATCAATCTTAATTATTAACTATCAAAATTATATTAAAAATGATATTTAATTTTAAAAATCTAAAAAAAATTGAGGATTTTACACGTGTCCTTCTGTTGTTTTAAAGAGATTGATATTTTGGTCATTTTATCAAATACGTCAGCTTATTATTGTTTATACGTTCATTATTTCAAATATCAGTTTATTATGACATATATATTACATCATTTGTTATGTGTATTAATCATTATGTTTTACGTTTTAGATCATTTTGCGTTATTTTTGTCATTTTTTATAGATTATAAACTTGTTATCTATCATTATGTTTTACAATCATAAGATACAATGATATACATTCATCAATCTAGTTTTCAAAACTTATAGTGTTGAAGATAACAGAATGTATTATTTTTGTTATTGTTTTTAATAGATTATATAAACTTATTATTTATTGTGTTTTGCCATTAGATATACACAATGATATTATTTCAACAATAAATTTTTCAAAACTCATATTATTCAAGAAAACACAATGTTGATCAAAAGACATAATGAAACATTATGTTATTTTGTTATTGTTTTAATGTATAAATTTATTATTGTATTTCACATGTTAGAGATACATAACAATGTTATTTCATCATCATATTTTTTAAAATTAATCATTTTAGAAAAAACACAATCATATTTAAAATTAACACAATAACCATTAGAAAGACACAATAAACTACACTAAAGCCACAATGACAAAATATTAGTATAAAATCGCTAATTTTTTTATCTTTTTATATAACAATATTGTACTCGTTTTAAAAATAAAAAAACGCTTGTTTTTATGGTATATTTTTTATAAAAAAAATTATGTCGTATATAAAAATCATGAACGTTTAAAAAAATAAGAGAACTTATAAAAAGTCAACAAAAGTGACTATTTCTAAAATACACATCTAACAATTTTTCTTCTACAATTCGATCTCAACCATTAATTAAAAAGATAGATAGGTGAGATTACTTTTTACATTTTTTAGTTTTAAAAGATTTCCTATTTAAACCTTTGAGAGATGTTCAAATAATACAACTACTCTTCAACTTTAGTTACGTTTATAAATATTGCATTTGCAGTAAATGTAATCACTATTTAATTAAATTTATTAACGAGACATGAAATTATAATATTTTATAATATATTTTAAAATAACTTATGAGTATTATTAAAATAAGAAATAATTTAAGAAAATTATAATCATTTGCCATATTTAACACCAAATTTTTACGTGCATATATGAAAAAAAACCCCTCATAAATTGATCTAACTTGTATAATATGTTTCATGTAAAGCTTCAATTAAACTTTGATCTAATTGAAAACTATTCTCCAACCTACTTTTAGTCAGATTAAAAGATATTTTCCAATCATGTTTTCAGAACAACGGTCAGTAGCAACCTCTCTTTGTAATCGGGGTATTGCTCTCAAGGCAAACATTTATTTTGCTCAATGGATCTAGGCTTGTCGAGAGCAGAATTCAATTCCACTCGATCACTTACTTCAGGTTTTCGGGTAGGGATAGATGAATGCCCTAGTATGTAAGTGATAGAGTATACATATACTTCAATTGCCATTAAATCATCTAAGAATGCAATAGAAATCAAAGCTTGATCTTGATGTCTGACTTTTTGATTAAAAAAGCAACCAAAAGAGCAAATCCAAAATGATACTAAAATACATAAAAAAATTTGTTTTTATAATTATTGGTTTACATACAATAAAAATTGTCTTTTCTGTGATTAAAACATGTAAAATATATTTTTATACTCCATTTGAAAGTGACGAAATTGATTGTAACGAACTAATTAATATAAATTTAAATGTAAGTAACTTATATACGTTTATAAGTGTGATTATTTTAAAATAACAAAATTATAACTTTACGTACATTTATTTATTTTTCTTTCTTAAAACCCATCTAAAACACTAATAGAATATAACTTTGCATAATTAAAAAAAATCTTGTGAGTTGATTCTCACAGTTTATTTTTATTTTGATACTAATTGATAAAAGCTCATATACTACATCTTCATTTGTTAGAAAAAAATAAAATCTAAAATGGCTCATTGACTTTTTCCTGTAGTATAAAAAAGTGTACATACACAGAAATTAACGCCACAAAATTGATTGGGTTGCGCTAGTGTTGATACTCGTTTGGAATTTGTTCGATAAATGCTCGTTCGAACTTCTGCTCAGTTGTAAACGACGGCTCAGATCGAATTGTAAACAAACCAAGCACAAGCAAAAGGCTACTCGGCTCGGCTCAAATTATATTTTATTTTTTCCATATTTAGTTTATACATAACACTATAGTAGATTTGATGTATTATATACAATCATACAATTATATTTATACATATTTATATTTAACAACCTAATAAAAAATTAACACTAATTATTAAAGTAAAATCCCAAGTCGCTATGAATTTTTTTTGACCCCGCTCTCACTCTTAGTTGATCATATCCCACTCTCACATTGGCTAAAGGCCTACAGCCTTAGCCTTATCATTAGCCACAAGGATTGTATTTCACGAAAATGATGTGTTATGAAATGTGAATGCTATTTATATAATTAAAAGGAGGTTGAATATTTGAGCCATAAGATCAAGGAAGACCGACTCATGATGGACGAAGCAAAAATTCGGGTGATACAAGAATGGGGTGCGCCAACCAAAGTGCCTAGACTACAAACATTTCTCGGGTTGGTCAATTATTACTAACGCTTCATCAAGGGCTATTCTACAATGGTTTCCCCATTAATCAACTTACTAAAGAAAAACAAGACTTGAAATTGGGATAGAGCGATGCTAAAAGGACTTTGAGTAATTAAAGGAGGAAATCATAACAAACCAGTCTTACAATTACCTAATGCTGCCATGCCGTTTGAGCTACATAGGGATGGCTTAAATTATGCTATTGGGGGAGTACTTATGTAAGGAGTACTTATGCATGAAGGGCATCCATGCGCCTTCGAAATCCATAAACTTAATGACACCAAAAAGTACACTGTGCAGGAAAAGGAGATGACGACCATCGTACACTATGTGTGAATATGCAGATAATATCTCCTCAAGACGAGATTTACCATCAAAAATTGATAACGTCGCTACAAGCTAATTTTCACACACAAAAAAAGTCAAGTCGAAAGCAAGCTCGATGGTAGGATTTCCTTGCAGAGTTCGACTACATCCTGGAAATCAAACCTGGTAAAGATAACATAGTAGCCGATGTGTTAAGCCGCAAGGCCGAATTTGTTGTTGTCAAATGGCCAACTTTAAATCTCTAGGATCAAATCAAAGAGGAAATAAACCAAGACCCTTTTGCCAAACATCTAGCCATGTTGGCTTAGGACAAGAGGCCTAGATGATTCCAGCTAGATGGAGACGATTCTGATAAACATCTAGCCATGGTTGGATTGTTCAAGATTGTGGGGACCAACTTGACCTTTGTTGGATCAAGAAGAAGGCTGGTGCAACCAAAACCAAATCACTTAGTCATATTTCGGTGCTACTTACAAAGGCTTCCGAAGCCAAGTGTGGAACTTCCGAAGGTAGTAGTGTTCTTCCGAAGACAAAAGGGAAAGATCAACTTCCGAAGACAAACTCTACTTCCGAAGTCAAAGAACTTACTTCCGAAGATCAAGTCAAGAAGAATAAATCAGAGGACTACTTCCGAAGTATGAAGAAAAGAAGAAGTCCACAAGCCTTGGACGAAGCATCCTCTTCCGAAATATAAGTGGCTTTGGAAGTACTTGTTCTTCCGAAGCCATTTAACCTTCGAAAGACACTACTATGAACTAGTGGACATAAGTATGGTCTCTGACACTCCGCTGCAGACCTCTGATACTACATGGCGCTTTCTCAAAGAGCCATGTAGTTGACCATACTTTATTCCACTATTCATCTTTTATGATAGTATAAGTTACCAACTTTAGTTGGTGACAAAAGGTAAGTCAGGGACATGTCCTGACTACCATATCTCAGATAAGACTTTATCTGAGATACCTTAAACTATAGCTCTGTAGTATTTGCTTTAGTTATAGGATCCCAGCTAGTATCAAAGTATATTCGGCTGTAGGTAGTATTATATATAGTTTCTTATTGTAACTCAGAATAGGAATGCTTGTAAGAGTCTTGTAATCTTTGAGTTGAGAAGCAATATATGAAAGTACCTTAAAATTTACTTCTTGTGTTCTTTACTATTTATTATATTGTGATAAACTCTTATAGACTCTGCCTTTATCCGAGTGTCGTTTAAGTGAGTTTGAGAGAAAAACAAAGTGTTAAGTGACATTAACCGATCCTGCAATTGGTATCAAAGCTTTTTAGGATCTTGATTGTGATATCTTACCATCCAAATCAACCTGTTTTCACTCCTCCCTACAACTCACTCAAAATGGCCCTTAACAAATCCAAAATAGAGATGGGAACTATGACCAAAGCTCCTATCATTACTCCTGAAAACTTCAGGTCTTGGAGCGGAAGAATGGAAGGCTTCATCAGATACCAAGATAACAAAATGTGGAACTCCATTGTCAACGGCCCGTATAAACCCAAGGTGGCTTCACCTGGAGGAAATGGTGCCATGAAAGAAAAAGATGTTGAAGATTATTCTGATGAGGACCGAAAATAGATGGACATCGACAACAATGCAATGACCATTCTTATGACTGCAATACCCAACTCTATCATGGTGGGGTTTGAGCATTGCAAGTCTGCCAAAGAATTGTTTGATACGCTTGCTCAGATGTATTCAAGCTCCAACGACTCCAAGAAGGACTCACTAAAGCAGCAGTTCGAGAACTTCACTTACATTACTGGAGAGACCCTCTGCCAACAGTATTTCAGGTACATGGATCTTATTTCTTCTCTTCAGTATGTGAAGATCACTCCTGAACTTAGAGATCTTACAAGAAAGTTCATGAGTGCTCTTCCAAATGAGTGGATGTTCTACTGTGTCTCTATCAAGAGGACAGAGAACTTGAATACTCTCACTATGACTGAACTCTATGGCATTCTTGATGGATATCGCCTGGAGATGGAGAGTAAGAAGGGTCACCAAACAAGTAGACCTCTGAGTCCTCCTGCTAGCAATGCTTTAATGGTTGCTAAAGGCTCAGTACCCCCACAACCTCAGCACTACCTGACTTACCACCAGCAACCATCCTGCTCTTCTGGACCATACATCACTTTCCCTAAGACTCCAAGGTCTCAACAGGCTCAACACAGTTCTTTACAAGATAGTTGTGCCTTTGTCTCAGGAGGTGTACACTCTGGTGATTTTCAATACTGTTTTGATGATCTAGAGTGCTTTAGTCCAGACGATGTAGAGTACGTGGACATTGTCCAACAGATGGCTCTGTTAACCTACAGAGCGAAGAAGTTCTTTAAGAGAACTGGAAGGCAATTCCCTTAAAATTCAACTACTAGCAAGTTTAGGTTTGACAAAGCCAAGGCAAAATGTTACAACTGTAACCAACTTGGTCACTTTGCAAGGGAATGCAAGGCTCCCAAGAAAAATTCGGGAACCCGATAGGCCTCCACACATCCCTCCACATCAAAGCCCACTGGAAAGTCAACTAAAATAGCTGCAATGGCTCAAGAAGTTGACTGGAGCTTTATGGTACAAGATGTGACTCGTGCTTAAGCTCTCATGGCCGGAATAGATGATAACCAGGTATATGAACATCTCTGTACTCCTGCCTGTATAGCTAAGGTTAAATTATATCAGGACTACAATATACAAATTAGATCTGATATTGAGTCTTTAAATATCTTAAAATCTGATCTTAAAAGGGCTGAATCTGACTACCAAAAGAAAATTGAGGAGTTAGAGAAAACTGTGTCCCTATTAAAACATGAACATACTAACTACAAGACTCAAATAAAGGATCTAATATCCAAATTGTCTGAGGCTCAAGCCCAGCTTGTCATTACTGAGGCTCAAGCCAGGAATTATGCCATTTCTGAGTAGAACTTCCAAGCTATTATTGCATCATCCTCCCACTCCAAACTCTGTTATCAGAACAAAGGAGGGTTGGGACCAATGAAATTGCTCCACCATATTCTTATGAGTTAGTAAGACAAACTAGATGTGGTACTGAAGAGCAAGAGGTTCCAACTGCTGACTCTTCTTCACTAGAGTTGAAGGATGAAGCAACAATAGTGGCCACCACAGGGAAGGAACAGGTAAACTTACCCACCTCTCCCTGTGAAGATCAAATCCTGACCACCAAAGCCAGAAGATAGAGCTAAAGCTGCTCGAAGAATTACCAAGAAAGTGGCTGAGTCTAAGCTGATGATTGACCCAAAGCAAAAGGGTGTTTTCGTCTCAGCTGGATTCCAGGTGGTAGGTGCTTCTAATTCAGGAAAGGAGTGTAGTACCAGCACTCCTATCCTGCCAAAGGATCAGAAGTTGAAAGGAAAGGTTGTTGATGAAGAGAAAAAGCCCAAGAAACAACAATCCTCACATTCCCAAAAGACTAACATTGCATGCATAATGTGTGGTCTGCAGAACCACATGGCCAAAGATTGTTACTATAATCCTGCTAGCACACATTATGCAAATAATGTTAGAAAAGAAGGAGTCAGGGAAGGTTTCAAATTTGGACCTTATCAAACGGTTCAAGTGGTGAAAAAAGGAAAGCTAGTTTCCGAAGCAAGGTTGCTTTCGGAAGAAAATCCTTCTTCCGAAGGGAAAATGGCTTCGGAAGCAAAATCTGTTAAAGTTCGGAAGAACAAGAAAGCTCTCTTGGAACCATCCCAGCAGAAGACTGCTTTGGAAGAAAGGTGGTGAAGGCTGCTTCCGAAAAGAACGAAGCTTCGGAAGAATGCCATACTACAAAAGCTTCAACAAGCTCATCATCTATGATCAACCAAAGGATGGATTGGAAGATCAAGATAGATGATGCAGCCCAAACCTCTTCTTCAAAGACATCCATTGAAGCCCCATGCTTAACTTTTGATTCAATTATGTCACTATCATTGGAAGAACCCAAGACCGACAAGGCTTGGGTCTCCAATCAAAACTAACTATCTCATCTTGTGTGCAAGGACATCCATATGACAAAAATAACAACATCTGGATTGTGGATGCTCCATGCACATGACAGGGAATAGATCTCTCCTTCAAAACTTTCAACACTATGATGGATGTCCTGTCCAATTTGGAGGTGAGACAGGAGGATATATTTCTAGCAGAGGAAGTATATCCAACGGGAAGTTAAAGGTTGACAAAGTTCACTTTGTCAAACAGTTTGAACACAATATGTTAAGTGTTTCTCAATCCTGTTATTAAAAGCACCAAATGCTTTTCATAGAACATGAATGCATTATCCTCAAACCAGAGATGACAATTCCTCCGGAATTGGTGCTTCTTAGATCTCCCAGGAAAGAGGTATGTACAAGCTTGATATGAACAGTGTTTCCCCAATGGGTGAAGTATCATGTTTTCTTTGCAAAGCCATTAGTGATAAGTCAACACTTTGGCATAAACGTATGTGTCATGTAAATTTTAAGACAATGAAAAAATTGGCTAAAAATGACTTGGTACATGGTTTGCCTAAAAAGGAACTTTTCTGCAAAGATAACTGTGTTGCATGCCTGAAAGGGAAGCAACACAGAGCATCTCACAAATCCAAGAGTGTTACCTCCATTACTACTCCATTACACTTATTGCATATGGATCTTTTTGGTCCTACAAGTATAATGAGCATTGGAAGGAAATCATACTGCCTTGTGATAGTTAATGATTTTACAAGATTTACATGGGTATTCTTTTTAAGAACTAAAGATGAAACCACTGAAACATTAAAATCTTTTGTCCTTAAAATAGAAAATCAAATTGATCACAAGGTTAAAATAATAAGAAGTGATCAAGGGACTGAGTTTAAGAACTTCGTTATTGACTCATTCTGTAACTCAAAAGGGATTTCCAAACAATATAGTGCTCCAAGAACTCCTTAACAAAATGGTGTTGATGAGAGGAGGAACAAGACACTTATTGAGGCTGCTTGAACTATGTTAGCTGATTCAAAACTACCTCTTACATTCTAGGCAGAGGCAATCAGCACTGCATGCTATGTGCAAAACAGAGTTCTTGTAGTTAAGCTACATGGAAAAACCCCTTATGAGATGTGGAACAAGAGGCCACCGTTCATTGGCTTTCTAAGGTCCTTTGGCAGCAGGTGTACCATACTTGTAAGGCCCCGTTCTCGGGACGCTCACAACTGGTCAACCATAGCACATAAAACATACATTTACAGATATTTTAAATAAACATTGCAGCGGAAACATTCAAAAATGGCATTTCATTTCATCATAAAAACTTTTGCAAAACAATGCATCGTTGTTGGTTACAAAATTTCATCATTGTATTACATCACAAAAGCTTTATATAAATGGATGCCATCCAAAAGGGCTGAGCAGCT
>BJCM01257083.1:0-15960 GCA_018326385.1 Flaveria bidentis
GAAAAGGAAGTTGAGGGGAGAAAGTTCCTCTGCTGAGTCTTCAAGACTCATGGAGTCTGCTATCAGGACTGCCCCCAGACCAGATACTCAGAATGATGAGTTAAGGGCAGTCAGGATAAACTATCTACAGACAAGGAACTATGACATAGATAGTGTCATCTCTCTCCCCTTGGAAGAGTTAAATGAACTGGTTGACCTGGAAAGATCAAGGGAGAAGAATGAGGCAGAAGATGCAGAGCTTCTAGTACAAATTAAAGAAGACAGAAGAAAGAAAAGATTGTACAAGCATGTGCCTACCCTCTCCCCAATTCAAGAAAGTCCTGCACAAGAGGATGTTGTTCAACAAGAACCTCATGTAGATAAAAAAAGAAGATAGGATCAAGATGATCAACTACCTGAGTGCCACAGGCCTCTATCAGGCAGAAGCACTTCTTCCCTTATCCTATGACTATGTTGAGTTTGAGTACCTCAAACAACTTTAACTTGAGATAGTCAAGGATAAAAAGACAACTAAAATGAAGCTAAGGGAAGAAGCTTCCAAGTCAAGAGCCATCATCCAGAAGAATATGAAGAAGTCTGTAGACAGGCAGATGATGATGAGCTTCTTGAAGCTGTATTGATTCTCCGGAAGGAGACTTGGCCCCATGTCTCTATCCAATATGGATGAGCATATCAGGATGATCAAGCAGAATATCAAAAGTGGAGAGCTGATTGACTTACGTTCCCCTCCAAGTCAAGCCCCACCTAAAGTGGTGTAAGGCCCCGTTCCCGGGACGCGTACAACTGGTCGTTCATTGCAAATAAAACACATATTTACATTTATCTTAAATAACAATTGCAGCGGAAACATTTAAAACGACATTTCATTACATTATAAAGGCTTTTGCAAAATAATACATCGTCATCAGGTTACAAAATACTTGTTGCATTATATCACAAAAGCATTATAAAAATGGGTGCCATCCAAAAAGAGTCAAGTAGCTGCCCCGTGCCATCCTCAGCAATGTTCACCTGCCAACTAGAAAATGCATAAAAAGTCAGCGTTGCTGAGTGAGTTCTAGTTGTAAAATAAAACATACTTTATCTTTCGCTCAAAACCGTTCTTTCAAAACGTAACAGGTTTAAAAATGTGATCACACATCGTACGTACACATAGATCATATTTATTATCTTTATCGTCGTTCATTTCGTACTTTTATTATCTTCTCATTTTCATCTAGGTCCTGTCATGTGCTTAACCCCCCTCTAGAGCACCAAGCAATTCATCTAGGGTTAAGCGATAAAGACCCCATACGTGTGGTCAATCACAAAGACTGAACCCCTGTGTGCATCCTCATGGGGTATATAACCCGCACACAGTTGAGCTGACAACTCCTCATTGGGTGTGAACCTCCATACATTTGCTTAATCACACGGATTAAGCCCCAATGTGCATCCTCATGGGGTAGCTAACCTGCACACGAGCTAACACTCTGCATTGAGTGTGAACCTCCATACATTTGCTTGCAAGACTTTCTTACATTCGTTCATTCATTAATGCATGCATTCTTCATTTTGTTCCTCTTTTCATTATGTTCCACTTTAAGTTATTTAATACTTTCATTTCATTCATTAACATTCAACGTAAAGCCATGGGAAAATAAACAGACATAACTGGAATATAAACATACACATACCACTGCATCATACAGGGCATCATACATACATAACATACATCCCACATATCATCATGCATAAACATCATTCATACATCATAACATTTATGAACTCAAACAGTTAACTTACATAGCCACGAGAACCTCCCAAGTCAAAGCCTAAACTACACTTTTCTCCAAAAAGTCTAAGTGTTCATCCGCATTGGTGTTTGTTCATCCGCATTTCCCATACTCCATCCGCATTTGTTATCCGCATTTGGTATTACTCATCCGCATTTGGTATTACTCATCCGCATTTGGTATAGTCATTCGCATTTGGTATAGTTCATCCGTATTGATCATCTGCATTTCCCATACTTTTGCTCATCCGCATTAACTGTCATCCGCATTGACTTTCCATACTCATCCATATTGACTTACTTAGAGGTTAATGCTCATCCGCATTAACTGTCATCCGCATTGACTTTCCATACTCATCCGCATTGACTTACTTAGAGGTTAATGCTCACCCGCATTAACTGTCATCCGCATTGACTTTCCATACTCAGGCAGATTCTAAAACTTAACCTATGAGCCTAAAACATCAGATTTCAGTTCCCAATCACCATCCATTATGTTCTAAGCTTAAGTATTACCTTCTAAGCCTTAGAAACACAACTGTAGCATCAACAAGTATGAACATAAACCAACATCACATCGCAATCACAGCATACATACATTCATACATACGGGTTAAAACCCAGTTTTATAAAAACATACGTTCATGCATTTCCAGCCCCAAAATCAGTTTAAACATGTAAAATGAGGGGTTTTAGAACTCACCTTTGCAGCTCTTGAGTATGGCTTCTTCCAAACTCGTTTGCAAGTTGAATTTAACCGCCTAGAAACCCACTAAAACATACCCGAACACATACAAACACACATAAGCACCAACCCGAGGACATAACCGGTTAAGAACACCATAAAACCATGAATTCTTACCTTAAATTCTCATTTTCTTCTTGTTTCTCTTCAAAACCGAGAGTTCGCTGCTTCCTGCTACTCTCTCTCTACAAATCAGAGAAATTTGTGTGTAGAAAAGGTGATGGGCGGCCATGCCACCTTTATCACCAACTTTTCAAACATTTTGTCCTTTTGGACACTTTTTACCCCTAGACTTGGGTTTTATTTCTTTTTATTCTTTTTCTTCACTTTATTCTTCTTTCTTGTCAAAAAAAATAACCGGGTGTTACAAGTGGAGGTTAAGGTTGAACAACTAGAGACAACACAACCTGGACCTCCTACTGAATCACAGCAAGCTTCATCTTCTGATCCACAACAGGGTCAGTCTCACTATCAATCTGAACCTTAAGAGTAGAAGACCCAACTAAGAAAGACAATGAAGATCAATCTGGTACTGCAGGCTAGTCTTCTCAGTTAAAATTTGTAAAGAGAAAGAAAATGATGGCTTCTAAACCAAAGCCAAAAAAAAGAAGACTGCATCCTTTTCTGAACCTCAAGATGAGTCAGAACATTCTGAGGATGTGCAGCAAGAGGATGCTAAATCAACTCCAATTCAAACAGCTCATCTAGCATCAAGAAGATCCATCTTGTCCTGGACATACACCACAAATCCAAAAGGATGACATGTCATTAAAGATCAAGGCACTGAAGACATCTACACTTGGCAAGACATGTTTCAGTTGCCTCTGTATGATCTCTTTGACATGAGAAGACATTTTGACAGTCTGAAGGATCCTGATCACCTCATAAAGAAAGGAATAGTGATCATCCTAATGAGGAATGTTGATATTTGAAGTCTACTAAGTTTTTTGATAGCATCAGCCTAGGGGGAGTTTGTAGAGAATGTATGAAGAGGTTGATGCAACCCAAACATTCAAAGTCTATCCTGCATGCTGCACAAGTGCATTGAAGAAGAATGCTTCGGACTGCACAAGTGGATTACTTGTGGTTAATCTACTTTACAGTTTGATAAAGTTTAGTTGTTCTCCTCTTTGTGTTGTTGTGTTGTAAGTGACCCCCTTCACCGGTCCTGCAACGATCTTAACCCTCACATCTCGACGTTTCCGCCGTCAAGGTTGGGGTGTGACAAAATTAAAATAACATATGAAACTTTTGAAGGTAAATTAATGTTTTAAATCTTTTGGAGGAAAATAATCACTTTAGTCAAACCTTAAGCAAAATTGAAATTAACTCTAAAATTTAAGTTGGATATATATATATTTTTAGTAAAGTTTATAAATGAATATATATAATTCTCCTTATAATTAACTAGTACTCTAGAAAGAATTGAATCAAGATAAATTAACTTATCGGTTATGACATGACACCAACTTCCTTGTGGCTTGTTGGTATTCAAGTACAACTTGATAGCAACTGCTCATGGGTTCGAAGATTGGTAGAGAAAGAGAGAAATGAGAGAAAGTAAATGTATATAATACCTATTTTTTTTATCAAATTAGTAAACAATTATTTTAAATATTTTCTTATTTCAATAAATTTGAAGGTATCATAAAACACTTATATTTTTATTCAATATCAATTTTGTAGAAATGATAATGATGATCGTTTCCTTTGAAGAGTGAGCGGTTTGTACAAGTGAACCGGTACCTTTATGGAAAATATTACTAAAAGAAAACTCTCGATTAAAGATCACAGAAAAAACATATAGTGGATTTGTTAATATTCACTAAAACCTTTATAAATCGGTTGTGTATCTCTTTTTCTAAAATCTTTACATACTTGTTTATTTTTTATTAGCATACAATAACAAGTTGTCTGCCATAATCAATTAAATATTACATTTCTAAGTTGCTTATTAACCCCTACCTAGGTTTC
Source organism: Flaveria bidentis (assembly GCA_018326385.1). Classification (NCBI taxonomy): domain Eukaryota; kingdom Viridiplantae; phylum Streptophyta; class Magnoliopsida; order Asterales; family Asteraceae; genus Flaveria; species Flaveria bidentis. The sequence continues at coordinate 4,494 of BJCM01257083.1, forward strand.
TACTACAATATAAACATATATTTTATATATTAAATATGGTTAGCTTTATCTAACCCATTGATGTATAAACTCGTTTTTTGTTGTAAAAAAATAAGTACATAAATAATAGCTTGTTTAGATTCACAAGCTTAGTAAAGCTTGATATATGAAGCATGAACTCCTTTTAGTAAATGAGCTACAACATAACATTGAGCATGTTTAACTTCATCTTGACCCAAGCTTTTAACTAGACATTTTAGAGTTTTGTATTAGTGGACCAGGTCATTTACACCCTTAAATATAAGAGTATATCGAATAAGCGTTTAGTAGTGTGTTTTTAGGAAAGATCGTGTAATGTGGATGAGAGGGTGTAAATATAGATAGAGAGTCTATTGGTCTTCTTGGGTAACAACCCCCAAAACAATAGCCTTGTGACACTTTGAGTAGCCTTTTCTTATAGCAATTTTTACTTGCGGATAATGTCAATAGATAAGTGCAATTTTTACTTGCGAACACACGTAAAATTTACATCAATAGATAATGTCAGAACGGATCAGATGAAAAAATTACTTGCGGGTATGAAATAAATTTGAATAACGAGTTATTAACATTACCGTATACTTGAACAACACCAACACCATTAAAGCATTAAAGCGTTTCATACATTTTCTAGTAACTATATCCCTTGTGTTTAATTTCCTTTTATCATTTCTAATCACAAAAAGTCAAACATATAACCAAGTTTAAGTTTTAATCAAAAGTTAATACGAAAGACTAGGATTCTATTAAAGACTAGGTTAGTATCCAGTGTATTTATGAATTGAATAAATAAAATATTAAATAACTATTAATAAAAATTTATGAATTAGTCATTTAAAAATTATTTTTTAATGGTTCATAACTTTTAACCGGTAACAGATAATCTAGTTTGAATGATTAATATATATCTTAAAAGCTTACACCCCCCCACCACACGCACAAGTAAACCTTGCATCCGTCCATGCCTATATATCAAATAGCACTTACAACAATTTGAACTCATGTCATTTTTGTGCGAGCAATCATAAATGTTAGTAGGCCATATGAGGGGTAAGTACCTTTGCTCCTACCCATTGAGTTTGGGGAACACTGAAGTTGCTCGTATGATCAGCTCAAGGTCCTTATGTGGTATGTGGCTACGCATAATCAAGTTAACACATGAGTTTAATGTGGTAAGAATAACAAAAGGAAGAAGACATTCAGTATAGTGGCGGTTCTAGAAGAAAAGTTCAGGGGTACAGCAGAACGTAACAGCAACGAGTAGCAGTAGAACTTGATATTCACTGACCAATCAAATGTTTTCTTCCTCTAACCCTGTCTAAATAATATAAAGTAGCAACTCAAACAATAACTTGTGGACAGATCAAATCAACGAGTTTTCAACTTTTAGGGTGGGAGGGGGCCACCCGTTATGAGGGTGTAGCAGTCCCTATGCCGCGCGACAACACCATCAGTGGCCCTCTACCATGTCATGATTTTGGTTCATCACGGCACAACCACGATTGTGCAGGGTTTGAAAGAGAGTCTGCCAACAAATTACCATAAATTTTATACATCAATCTCAAACGTCTCTTTTACGTATTTTCAACTCTACATAAATGTTCCATGGATTTTATATACCCTCTTCATCTTCAGATAGTTCAGAGTCCAATGGGTTGAAAATTTTTAGTCTACTTGCCGAATACGTCAACTATGTGTGTTTAAAATCGGATATCCGAAAATTTTAGATAGTGAATTTCACTATCCGAATCCGTATCCAAAATTTACGCTTAATTTGCACTAGATTTTACTCACAATAACGATTATGAATGGAATGAAATAACATACAATTGAAATCGAGTGTGAATATATGATAATTATGCTATGACGATTGCTACCGGTAATGAAAATGAAATTTGATATTGTACCTAAAAAATGTTTATAGATACTCCCAACTTTGAACTATTATTTCCTGAATTGAAATTAATCACGACCACTAAATGAAAATTGATATTATTTAAATCCAATAACCATATTTAAATTATAAAAAAAAATCAAACTGAATCAATTTCAAATTAAAAATTCAAATATTATACTGGAGTTACAAATTTGCATCTTTTGTTTTTCCATTAACTAATGTTTTCCTTTTTTCTTGACTTTAACTATTTACACACAGTAATAATTTTATACAACTACTTAATCGGTGAATTAATAAAAGATTATTAGCATTAAAAAATTTACGTTACTATTAATTCCTAACAGGTTGAACGGTGATTTTAAATGTACAACTGACTCTTGAACTTGTTATTTTTATCTCACTGCCCTTCTCTCCTTTAATTTAACATCTGCTGCTTTGTTTCTCCAATAGCAATGTTGATCTAAGACTTGCAACCACGGATGTGGTTGTCGTTGAAAGATGAAATTCGAGGGCAGTGATGATGTAACGGGAATAGTGTTGGTTGTTTTCGGTGTGACTGTCATCTACGATTAGCAGCCGCAACTGAACCCTGATTTTGAGCCCGAGCATGACAGAGATTCAGTCTCAAGTCGTTTTAGTCCGTCCATACCATACTAGTTTTATTTATAACTAAATTATTATCGAGTGCTAAAAAATTAAAAATCATAACTTTTAGAAACTTTTACTTCAATCTAAATAAACTTATTGGTTCCAACTTTCTTGTGGTTTATTGGTTTCTAAGTACAACTCGATATCACTTGATATCAATAGATCATGAGTTCAAGGCTTGGTAGAAAGAGAGAGAAATGAGAGATAAAAAAATGTATTTTAAGTCAAATAATATTATATAAATGTATGCTTAGATACAAATTAATATATCAAATAAATATATCATAGAGCAACTTGATCTTAGAAGAAAGTAAGAGATCATAGAATACCTATATTCGTATCAGAAATCACAGTTATAGAAACGATTATTATTTATTTTAGTAGACAACTCTTTGATAATTTGATCTAAATGAACTTTTTGTAGATAATTTTTTTTATAGTTTAACAAATATTATCCTTAAAATCTTAATCTGTGGATGCTTTAACGTTTCTAAACCGTTTTACCATTAGAGTCTTTGATTTCAAAACTAACCAATAATTTCAACAAGGATTTTTTCTACATGTATTTTACCTTATTTTTATTTACCCGTATTCTATAAATAGTCATTTAAGAAAATATTAAGGATGAAAATAGTCATTTTAAGAAAAAATTAAGGATAAAAATAATCATTTTAAAAAAACATTAAGGATGAAAATAATCATTTTAAGAAAACATTAAGGATGAAAATAGTAATTTACTATACTTTTTTTCTATCTGTGTTTTCATATATAAAACTAAGTCATCACAACTTTATATTTTTTTATATAATTAACCAAGTTAGTATTATCAAAGTAACGTGCGTAACGATGTTTGCAAACACACATGACCTTGATTTCTAGTTTATATATTTGACATATTAAATATTTTAATCTATATTATTAAAATAATATTATCTAGCTCACTGTTTGATATTTCAGCTTTCTATGTGGAGGCATAAAATCAACATTTAGTTATATTAATTTAATTTTACCAATTTCCATGCGGTCTGTGGGCTTTCAAATTGATTATGATGTCAACAGACGCAAGTTCGAGGTTCGGTATGGTGGTGGTGTTTATAAGGTATTTTAAAATACCTGTTTTTGTTTATTCAAAATCTATTTTTTGAAAAATAATTATTTTTATATAAATAGCCTTGAAAAAAATCCAAAGAGCGAAGTCAAAAACATAAGCTCAATTTATATAAAATTCTATTTTAAAACTTGAAATCGGCACACATGAGTCTTATGACTTGTGGAGGTTATAGGTTCGAGTATCACTTGGTGCAAGATGCTTCAATTGGCCTAGAATGTTTTTTATATTTCAATATAAAAATATATTATTCTAATTCTATGAAACTTATTTATAATATTAAGAAGGTTTTTTTTTTATTTAAAAAAATTTGGGTATTACACCTTGGTTACTATTTTGTATTTTAAGATTAAGGGGTAACTATGTACAAACAAAATCACTAAATAAGTAGTTTATGAAAGTCCACATAGGATGGGTGATTTTTTATTGGCGTTAAAGCACATTATATTATGGCAGATGCCTAGGAAGGCCAATATCATCGTTCAAAGATTGCTTCTTAATCATACAAGGGTTAATTGAAAAAAAATAAAAGTATGAATGTTTCATTTATCATGTGTCCTTTTGATTTAAATGTTAAAGAATCAGTTACTCATTTTTTTTGAAGCTTAGCAGATTGCCCCTCATACTTGGAGATCAATAGTAGCTTGGTTGGAGATTTAAATCCCTACGGATTTAACGTCTATATGAGGTTGAAAGCCTAAAATAAGATCGTCTTCAATGCTAATGATCTAAAGAGGGATCATGTCTTCGAAATTGTTCTTCTCTATTCTTTTCTTTGGATTGTCAATAGGAATAGAAAAGTGATGGTTACTTGGGCTTAGTCCTTAGAAAATCTATTACTTTTCACATAATTTATGATTCGTGATGTCACCTGTTGTGATATAACATACCTCATTTTGTAAAGGTTGTATTTATGAATCTTTTTTTTATAAACTTATGTTACATGAGATCTATCCTTCATATCAGGTCACTTAACATCACCGTTTAAACTGAAAATTTCCAATCTTAGATCGGATAATTTTGTAGTCTTGTAAGTTGTAAATATAAACTTTTTGACATAAGATGTAGATCGAGTGCTTCATGTCTCTAAGCCCAATTTGTGATGTGGATCTGTGAAGCCCAACAAAGTATCCTGGGCCAGCATGCTCCCAAAGGCCCATGCATGATCCATTGCATCCCTAGATGTCAGCCCGATCACAAAGAAGGAAAAGAATAATAAAATAATAAATAAAAAAGACAAAAACCGTTGAGAACCCAAGAAAGAAAATAGAATTAATAAATGGTTAAGAAAAAGAAAAAAAACATAAATTCTTGAGAGCGGGAGGAAAAACAATGAAATAGAATAAAAAAAGAATAACATTAATTGTTGAGCGTGGGAGAAAAAACACAATGAAATAAGAAATAAAAAACATTAATTGTTGAGAGTGAGAGAAAGAGAGAGAGTAATATTAATAACATAAAAAGTAAGAAATATAAATTGCTGAGAGTGGACAAACCGACAAAATAAAAAATAGAAAACATGAACTGTTGAGAGTGGAAGAAAAAAAAGGAGTGAGAAAACAATATATTAAAATATAAAAATTAAAAAAAAACATGAATAGTTGAGAGTGGGTTAAAAATAATAAAATTACAGTTAAAAAAACCTATATAGTTGAGTGTCGGTCAACAGAAAAATATATAAAACGTAATCAGTAAATTGGGATTCTGAACCCACTCAAAATTTTGATTATTGAATAAACTAATATTTTCTCTCGCACTACGCGTGTGAAAGTTTTGTTGTTTTTCTTTGTCTTATGCGACCGTGACTTTATTCGTTGTCAGGTTGGCTCATCAGAAACTAGAAAAACATATACCAATGCCGGTTCGATTGAATACCGAATACCGATACTAACGTTGGACGCCAAAAACATAAAAATAAAACTTTTGTGGTCAAAAAGCAATAATATAAAACTTTGTTGAAGCACCTCACTGCCTTCATCATAAAAAAACCAAAAGAATAATCCTAGTTAGGATTTGGGTTTTAATATCAATTTGTAAAAAGATGTGGCCGATATATTAAAAAGCAAATTTCACCCGCGTTACGCGTGCGGAAGTTTGATTGTTTTCATATGTCTTATGCTACCATGACTTTTTTCGATGTCAGGTCGGCTTAGCGCAAACCACAAATACGTATACCAATACCGGTTCCGATAATATTGAATACCAATACTAATGTTTGCACCCAAAAACACAAAAAATAAACTTTTGTAATCAAAAAGCAAAAATATAAAACTTTGTTGTTAATCCTAATTAGAATTTGAGTTTTAAATACATTTTATAAAAATATGTGATCAATATATTAAAAATCAATCTTCTAAATACATTTTGTAAAAATGTGTGGTCAAAATATTTAAAAGCAAACTTCACTAGATACCTACTACAGACCAAGCAACTAGGAAGAAATGTAAAAAACGAGAGTTGTTGAAACCATGAGCGTCTACGATATTATAAGTTTCTTCTTATTGACCGAATTTGTAACCTTCGTTAAGACCTATAATATAAATGAATACAAAGACAAAACACGCAAATCGAACCAAACTATAAAAAGTCCTTGTTATTTTTAAAGAAACTATGTAAAACAAATATTACTAAATAAAAAAAAGAAGCAATAACACTCTCTTGATAAAACAAGAGGGTAACAGTGAAGTTGCTTTTTAATATATATTATAATGTACAAAAACTACTTTATTAGAACTTATATCTTTTAAATATTTAAAAACTAACTTAAAATTGCACATGTTTAATCTTTCTTTCTGAATTTCAAAACTCTGAATCCATCACGCACTGTTAATAAATATCTTTATTTATAACACTAGATTAAAATCTCATGTTTACACGTTTTGAGTTAAGATATTAAACTAATAATGGGTAATTATTTAAAAATAGTAAAATAATATTTAGATAAGATATTATTTAAATTTTGTATAATCAACTAGATTAGGTACTAAAGTAAACAACTTTTTTAAAACTTTCATCTTTTAAATAGTTTTGTTTAAAAATTTACTTTTCAAACATTCCAAATTTTTCTAAAGTTTGTTTTTAAAGCGTTATCTTTCAAAAAAGGTTCTTTGTATTAAAAAAATCATATTTATTTATTTTAAAAAAATATTTTTTAATAAAAGTATGTTTTATAATTTATAAAGAATATAAATAATATCTTTAGCATTTAATATGATCATTAAATAATTACTTTTAATATAAACTTTTTTATATATCTTTTTAAAGTATTTTAGTTTTAGCAATTATTAGCTACAAATTAAGCTATATTTTTACAAATTTTAGTCTTATTGAAGTATATTTAACAAAATATTATTATTTGTAAAAATAAATTATCTTGACTATTATATTTAAATGAGAGTTATTAAAAAACATTTTTGAATTCAAGAAGTTAACCAAAAGTATAATTTTATTATGCTGATAATACATGGACAATCTTAAATGTAGATTAGGTGAAGATGCGTATACATGTTAAAATAACCATGTGTCTGATAGTTATTTTACTTTGTTAGAATATATATATGAAGATAAAATAAAATAAGAAAAAAACGAAAACACGTCTCATTACCTCTTTAATAAAAATAACAATAAGACCGAAAATATAGAAAACAAATGCACCTTTAGTATTTCTTATATGATTATTTATGCTAATTATAACATAAAAAGGCTCTATTTGCATGTGAGAGAGAATAAACCAAAATATCATAATGGTATTTGTGTGTGAAAAACTTTATAAAAACTTGTTAGTCATTGCATGGTGACACATGTCATATGAAATGGCTCCACAAATTCATTAACATTTTCCACTACTTAGCAAGTGATTAATTGTGCCAAAAAGAGTGGGGTTGTTTAAAGTTTAAGCCCCTTTCAATGTCATTATGTCAATGTCCTCTAATATGTGATATGCCAATTATTAGACATAAGAAAGAAGTGTATATCAAATGAATAAATAGATACATGTGTATATGTCAACTCAACCAATCATGCATCAAAATAAACTTTCAAATAATTGGATTGGGTTATAATATTTAATGGAAAGACGTATTCTTTTTAAATAGTTAGTAAAAAATATTGTTTAATGTGTCTAAACTTGAATGTTAAAAAACTGGATTTCTTTATTAACCATCAAAATTCACATTTCCCGGTTTTACTACCTATCATCATACACGTTTCTTCTATACATAAGATCCGGTTCGTATATCTTGCACACGAGGGTACAATCATCTTATTACCCTTGGATTATAATTTATTAGTATTAATTTTTTTATCCAGTGACCTCTGACTACAATTACCGCTACCCTCTCCTTTCGTCAGATATAACTACCACCACTTTCACAATTGTTGTCATCACGTTCTACCACATTCACCACCCTAATCCCTAAGTGAGTTCCACTACCGACATCACATACCACAATTCCACCATCATCATAATCTTATGTCACTCTTATATAAGACTCATCTTCTAGTGTCTTGTACCACTCTTGTATCGTCACTACAGCTCTACGACGTGACTAACATCTTCATCTCCAATGGCACAAGAACATTATTTTCAACTCCAACAATGCCATCAAAACTAAAGCGTCCATCTCAATATCAAAATCTATTTCTTAATACTCTTATACAAAATTCAAAGTATATCTAATCAAATGGTTTATACAATGGGTGCATAAGTAGAAAAAATAAGTGATACTAAAAAAACAAATTTACCCTTATATGTGACGGATATATTTGGAGTTAACACAAAACAAACACTAGCCCACATCATGGAGATTAAAGTTAAATCTCTAATACTTGAATGAAACTTAAATTTGGGATATAGACCATTCATGTAACTCTTTCTTGAAGTAGATATGTTTTTACTTGCATCATGTGATATAAGTATCTCCCACTATATAAATGATCATTTGGTTGTTAGGTAGGAGTCAACAACTATCGTGTCAAATTTCATAGGTTACTGAATTCAATTTGAGAAAACTGATATAATTAGACATGTATTATTTTTGTAAGAGTAAATTACATGAATAGTCACTATTCTTTGGAATTAATTTTGGATTTGATCCTTAAGTTTTAATTTTAGCGAATTTGATCCTTATTTGCACTCTTTGTTTTCATCTAAAGTCTCTGGATTTGATGACCATAAATCCATGAGTTTGTGAAGAATCCATTATTGCAAAATTATCATCAAATAATTGGAGTTTTTGTTCATCCTATTCTCCTCATATTACTTTGTGATCTTGTTAATTCATAAGCAGTTAAATCAACTATTCTTGTTAACTCTTTGTTGAACATATCTGTCACTAGTATCTGATTATGCCATTACCGAACGTATTTTAGGTATTCTAATTTGTTGAGCGGCTTGAGTTTGCATTTGCGAGCTAAGATCGTCGGCCTTTGCTTCTCCGAATATGGCATAGGATTTCTTATAATCTTAGTTTATAAAGTCTTCAATTATTTAATAGAGTATTTATCTTAATTTAAAAGAGTAAATTTACGGTGATTTAACATAATAGTTAACATCAATTAACTTTTCAAACATGATAGTTAGGGACACGCACACTAAACAGCTGCATGATCATGGTGGCATGGTGCTACTATGCTGGTGGGCCTAAAATGAGCCCAAGTTAAACCATGAAAAATAACCCTTTGAGTGTTTGAGCCTTGGGTTAGTCATGCACAAACCGGGTTTTGGGCCGGACCCGGAACCGGTGTCAAACAGGGTTCGGTCCAGTCGGGTTTTTTTGTACCCGGGTATTGGTGAACCCGGGTACGAACCCGTGTTGGGTTTACTTGCGGAAAAACCCTACCCGCCATACCCGGGTAGGGTCGGGTCGGGTCCGGAACCGGGTTCAATACCGGGTTTAGTTTATTTTTTCTAATTTTCTTTTCTTCTTTATTATGTCCGATACCGGGTTCAATATCGGGTCCAATACCGGGTTCACTTCGGGTTTAGACCGGGTCGGGTTCTACTGTTTTTAGTTCTTATCCATGTTTGGGCCATGTAACCTTACGCGTGCTTTCGTCCTGTGATGCCACCTCCACCATACGGTGTTTGTATTCGCTTTCCTCACATTTTCTCCTACATAACCGGAAACAACATTTGTTAATGAATGGTTATACAATGGTGATCCTTACGAACTAATTGTTATACACTTCTTACTTGGTGATCATTCTTAGTTTTTCGCACTGATTTTTTCCTTCCTGGTGGTGGTTGGATGAGGCGATTAAGATAAACACAATAAACATCAATGACCTTCATAAGTTCAAGAAGACCAACATCTTAAGCTTAGGATCCGTCAAAGATTTGGCCCGATGGTAGTTATTTGTTTGAGTTAAAAAAATCATCTGTAATACGATGTGATCATCTTGAGTGACACCTCTATCACGCTTTGAATATGCATCATGGGCATGATGCATTTGTGTTGTTTTTTGGATTTTTTTATATTTTTTACCAACCATAACATTACACCTAATCATCTTTTTTTAAAAGAAACTTCATCTTCACACAAACATCATTACACCGCTTGAATGTAATAACCACCCTACATAAAATCATTTTTTTTTCACTATCACTAAGCCATTATAGAAAGTCTAGCTGTTAAATTTTAATGACTAATTTGAATTTGTAGTTGAGATGTTAAGAGTATATATTATTTTTATTATTATTTAGCTACATGTTAAGAGTTTTTTTTTTAATGAAACTTAAAACTATATTAATTTTTGTAAGCCATGAGAATATTAATAATCATTAATTAGCAAGACACTATACATATGAGGCACAAGTACACATACATATCATCATCAAGACTAACCACCCAACGAGCTTATGGGAATTTTTGGGATGAGGTTGAGAACGAAATCCATTTTATGAGAAACAAAATGTGAAAATATTAGCATTCTCATGTCATAAACAAGGTTCCTAGTTAATGATGGAAAACCCTTTAATATGATAGTTTGATGACGATGAGATCAACTTAAGATACAGTTTTCTAGTTAGAGATGAGATTAAGGATGCCTAAATTTGTTTTAAACAGAACTCGTTATCATCTTAATCGAATGCGGAAGCTCCCTCGTTATCCAATATCTTCGATAATGTTTGGAGGATATTGTAATATAGCAACCTTGTTTTAAGATATCCTTGGTGTAAAAGCAAAAACGTTATGTTTATACATATTTTATTCTCTCTTTTTTTATATTCATCTAGTGAAGGAAATGCTTACAATTTATTAAACCTTTAAAGTGATAGTATCTTCTTCTTCATTTTTTAAAAGGCAACACTTATAATTTCTTTTAAAATATATAATTTTCTTTTTATGATTTAAACTGACAAACGTTATGAGATGTACTACTTATCATTAGATATAACCCGCATCTCTCTTTTTAAGTGGCAGTTGATAAAAACAATTAATTAGTAATGCCTATAGTAATAAAATCACATGATTCAATCAACTTTTATTACGTGGATTTTAATCGGATCAGAACCAATTGATAGGCTCTGATACCAATTAATAGAGCAATTAATCGGATCAGAACCAATTGATAGGCTCTGATACCAATTAATAGAGCAATTAATCGGATCAGAACCAATTGATAGGCTCTGATACCAATTAATAGAGCAATTAATCGGATCAGAACCAATTGATAGGCTCTGATACCAATTAATAGAGCAATTGATCGGATCAGAACCAATTGACAGGCTCTGATATCAATTGATAGGATCTATTGAGACAATCTGTAATGATTTAAGTGAACAATTCAAGAGA
>BJCM01257084.1:0-13225 GCA_018326385.1 Flaveria bidentis
AAAAGTCAAATCAATAACACGAACTATCAAAAATTGGTTTCATTAATAAAACCTAACGATTACAAGCTCGTTACAACATAAGAATCAAGACTTTTGGCAAGGAGAGATCGAGCATGATCTCCCCTCTCATCCGGCAGCCCTAGGCTCCGGGTAGACTCCCTCTCAAATCCTTATCTCTCTACACATTGAAACTGGTATATATAGGCCTCGGCCCATATTAGATGCAACTGGGCCTATTCGTGCGATTGGACCATGCGTATGGTTCAATCGTACCACTGGACCATGCGTATGGTTCAATCGTACGACTGGACCATTCTTATGGTTTAGTCTTACAAATGCCCCAATCACATCTCTCAGTAGCACAACTGGTCCATTAGCATGGCTCAGTCGTACAAATGAGTCTTATTCGCATATGCTCCTGCGAATGACCCAGTTTCATATGTTTACAACATATCACGTGTAATACATTAAGCCTAGACTATTCGTCAAGCGACGGATACAATATATATGACAATATATGCTCTAACAGTTTGCATCATACATCCACCCTATGATGTAGTTGGAAGTTCCTTGAGGTGGAGATGATACAACCTTTGATATGCCTTTAAAAAGATTCTCAATGTAGGAGTCTATTGAGTCCACATTAATGTGAACTTGAGGAAGTTGCTGAGTTTGGATAGTTGCAAGTGAAGATGGTGAGTCCTCAATGTCCATGCTCTGTGAATAACTCCCAGGTTTTGTATCTGTGGTGACTTTCTCCTCCTTTTTGGTAGCATCACCCACTTGTATAGGTGAGCTAGAGGTTAGATCAACCATATTCACAGGTTCTTGTGTTCCTGGTTGAGCTTTTCTTAAAGGTCTCCCAACTAATTTTTCCTTAAGATAAGATATCTCAAGTTGCTGATCATTGACCCTATTTTGCAGGGTATTCACCTGAGATTCAAGATGACTAACCTTGGAGACTAGATAGGTGCATGTTTTGATAGTTTTTGCACCTTTAGTCTCAAATTCCCCTCATCTTCATCAGAAGAATCATTAGGAGATGAGAAAATTGGACAAAAGTCTTCTCTCTCACCACTAGCCTAGAGTTCTTGGCTGCTGGTTTTCCTCTGCTCATTGACAACCTCAATTGAAGTGTCAATGGGCTGAGTTGCCATGGTTGAGGTCTGAATGATGTAATCACTTGCTCAAGTGAGAGCTTCTTCCATATGGATGTCCTAAATATATTTAGAAGGATCCACCTCAATAATAGGTGACTGATGTGGGCTAGACATAGGAGATTCAGGAGCACTCATCTCTTTTCTATTAGGGGAGGAATAAAGAGACTCATGATACTCATTGAAACCTAAGCCTTCATCAGTATAGAAATCAAGGTTGGGAATTGGTTGGTTTAAGTCTAAATGTTGGGGATGGTAGCTGTCCGCAGAAGGTTGTTCATCTGAGTGTAAAAACTCAGAATAAAGGCTTAAGGCTGTTGGGCTTATGAGCTCATCAGTTTGAGCATGAGGAACCTTAGGACTGATAGTTGAAGGGATGGGAGTGGTTTGCTCCTCAGGAGAAATAGGAGCTCTAGATTCTATTTCTTCTTATGTGGGTAGCGATATGGGGGCCTATACAGACTGAATAGCTTGTGTAAGGGTTCATTTGGATATTCTTTGGTAAGTGAGGGTGATTTGTGGTTGTTTTGGAGGTTGAGATGTAGAAGGTGTGGGTTCAATACTGGCTTGTGTTGTCAGGTTGTCACCTTGAGCAATGAGCTCTAACATTTTTGGGACCAGGGCTGTTTCTACCCCAGAGAAGCCAATAGTTGGCTTCTTCAAGATTTTAAAGATGTCGGGCTTCATTTGTCCCAATTTAAGAATATTATTTGTTTCTCTCAACTGTGAGCCAAGTTCACAGTTGAGAATATGTTGAACGTATCTAGGAAACATGTAATATTCTAAGGAGTCTAAGTTAGCAAGTAGATTTGTATAGACAAATTGAGAATACCTGAACATGACCCTCGGGAACCATCCCATGCATTATGAAGGAGAGATCTTCAGGAATCTGCTCCCAACCCCCATGCTTGTTGGATAAGTTGTGGATGACCACACGTAGTAAGTACTTCCACTGGGATGAAAACTTTTCTTTCCTGAAGGTCTTTACAAAGAAATCTCCTTCATAGCCGATCTGTTGGAAGGATTGGTCAACAACTTCTTTAGGAAAGGACAATTCACCTTCCTCATCATCTAGCTGAAGATAAGTGTTTATGATGGCTGGAGTGATGAAGATTGTCCTCCCCTGCACTGTAGCAGACAGTGCCTTCTCCCCATCTAAAATAACCTCTTGACAGGTTTTCTAGAATCAAGCAGATGATCCTCATAAAGAACAGGATCGATGATAAGGGTGGTGGAATAGTTAGACAAAACCAAGAATTGGCAAACCTCTTAGAAGTGTGGATCTTTCTTAGAGTTTAACAGGGAAACCTGATTGTGCTACCTGCATAACTACATGGAGAAATCAAGGTCATTTCTTCTATTAAGGTTGGCCATTTAGGAAAGCTTAATGGTGAAGGAAAGAAAGAACGAAGGCGGTTGCAGAGAGAATTTTGGGAATTTAGGTTTCGAGGAAAGATGAAGATGATAGAAAGAGGGGGAAACTGTTGGGTTTAAATGTGAAATGGATTTAAGACAAAGTTAATATAAGAGGATAAATTTTGAAATCTGAATATCGGTACACCTCTGAAAAAGAAGTTTGCTTTTTGCACAAAAAATAGTTTTCTTGGTATTCAAAAATCTTCCGAAGGTAAATTGTTTTCGGAAGTTTTTGATGAAAGAGATTCTGATGCCAAAATGACTTCAGAAGAATTTCCTGAGAGTTTTTGAAAATTTTTCTTCGGAAGAGAATTAAGACTTAAAAGTTTTATTCAGTTAAGAATAAAGCTTCCGATTGTTAATTTGCTTTGAAAGAAAATTGTCCTTCAAAACATGTAAGTGCCTAAGAGAAAACTTTAAGCTTCGGAAGAGATTTCAGACATTTCTTCCGAAGGCAATTTACTTAGGTAGTTATTTGTTTTAAAGGCACAAGTTTCTTTTGAAGATAAAATTTATATCTTCCGAAGGATCTAAAACATCACGATTTTCAAAAATCGAAGGAAAGTTCTTCTAAAAAGATTTTCACCCAGAGAAAACAAGAGCTTTATGAAGGTGATGAAATATACAACTTAGGACACATAGATTTTAAGAATAAGATATGAATTAGTTTTGAGAAAAAGCTAGTCAAGGTTAATCATCCTAATAGTTAATATAAGATACTTAAATCTCTGTTCGTTGAAGGCTTTGGTGAACAGATTAGCATATTGTTCATTTGTGTTAACTTTGACTAGTTTAATTAATCCTTTTTCAAAGTAATATATTATCAAATGATACTTGATATTGATGTGTTTTGTTCGGGAGTGTTGCATTGGATTTTCAGTGATAGAGATAACACTATTGTTATATATGTGAATGAGAGTCTCCTTGAAGTTTAATCCATAGTCAAGCATCTGATTTTGTATCCATATCACTTGAGCACAATAGCTTGTAGCAACAATGTATTCAGCTTCAACAGTTGATGCAGAGACACATGATTGTTTCTTGCATTGCCATGAGACAACCCTTCCACCAAAAAACTGTCATCCCCCAGATGTAGACTTTGCAGTCATATTGCAGCAACCATAATCACTATCTATATATGCATACAGATTGAAGTCAGAGTTCTTGGGATACCAGAGGCCAAGTGTTGAGGCACCTTTGAGGTATCTTAGAATTGTCTTGGCAGTGATAAGATATGACATCTTGGGGTTGTCTTGATATCTAGCACAAATACATATGACAAACATGATATCAGGTCTGGTAGCTATAAGATACATAAGAGACCCAATCATATCCTTGTAAAGGTGTTCATCCACACACTCCCCCTCAAGATCAGGTCCAAGGGAGTAGTTTCTTGCTATGGTTGTCTTAGCAATCTTACAATCAGTCATGTTAAACCTTTTAAGTATGTCTTGAAGATACTATGACTGACTTATTAAGATGCCATCTTCAACTTGCTTCACTTGAATTCCCAGAAAGAAATTGAGTTCCCCCATGACACTTATTTCAAATCTTTCCTTCATCAGCTTCTCAAAGTCTTTGTAGAGCCTTTGATTAGTTGAACCAAAGATTATGTCATCTACATATACTTGAAAAAGCATCAAGTCATTTCCTTGTCCTTTGATGAAGAGAGTTACATCTATAGTACCCCTATGGTATCCATGCTTGCAGAGATACTGAGATAGAGTCTCATACAACTTCCTTGGTGCTTGGTGCAGCCCATAAAGAGCTTTATCAAGCTTGTAAACATAATCAGGATGATCAGGATCTGCAAAACAAGGTGGTTGTTTGACATACACCTCTTCATCAATTACCCCATAGAGAAAAGCACACTTGACATCAAGTTGATAGACCTTGAAGTTTATGGATGCAGCAAAAGCCAAGAATATCCTAACAGCTTCTAGTCTTGCTACAGAAGCAAAGACATCAGTGTAGTTAATTCCTTCTTCTTGTGTGTACCCTTGAACAACTAGTCTAGCTTTATTTTTTATGACAATTCCTCTATCATCTTTCTTATTCCTAAAGACCTATTTGGTACCTATAGTAGTCTTCCCATAAGGAAGAGGACATAGGTTCCAAACCTTTTGCCTTTTGAATTGAAGCAGCTCCTCTTATATAGCTTTAACCCAACTTCCATCCTTCAGAGCCTTATCAATCTTCTTATGCTCTATTTGAGATAAGAAACAAGAGTGAAGACAAACATTTGCTTCATGGGTTTGTCCTCTTGTTCTTACCCCTATGTCAACATCTTCAATGATGTTTGTGATGGGATGAGACTTGTGGATCCTTAGTTGAGGGATTACAGCAAGTTGCTGAGAGATATCTAAATTAGAGAAATTTAGATCTGGCATTGATGTTTCTCCCACCACATCATCAGACTTATCAAGAGAGACTTGATCCAAAGAGTGTGTGACATCATTGATGTTGTCTTCTATGGAGTGTTTGTTAGCATCAAGAAATTCTTGATCACCATCACCACCACCATTTTCTTCTACATTTGAAGTTTCTTTATCTGGTTATGGAGCCTCTGAGATGGAATTTGAAGGCATCTTATATGTGTTAGCTGAATTTGTCATTGTTGTACTGATAGAAACTTTATTTGAAGAGTTAGTTACAACTGGACATGAAGATGTATAGCTTGAAGGTCTTTTTAGCTCAAATATTGGATCAGGATCATCTGTAGGTAGTATGTCTATAGATTCTAAGACATTCTCATAAGATTTGTTAAAACAGTTGGTAACTAAATCAAGATCAAACAACCAATCAGGACTAGAACATTTCACACTAGGAGTATGCTCATTGAAAGTCACAATGGCTGACTCTTCAACTACTCTAACTGAGATTGTATACTCTATAAGCCTTAGCTTTGGAACAGTATCCAATGAAGTGTATCATCTAATTTCTCAGTAAACTTGGCAATTTGATCTTTGGTATTCAAGATGGGGTAAGGACATCCAAATAAGCTAAGAAAACTGATTAAAGGTTTCCTCTTGTGCCAAAGTTCATAAGGAGTCTTACCATGAGTCTTAACCACTAAAAATCTATTTTGCACATAGCAGGCAGTGTTTACTGCCTCAGCCCTGAAGGTGATAGGCAGTTTAGAGTCAGACAACATAGTTCTTGTAGCTTTAATAAGTGTCCTGTTTCTCCTCTCAGTAACATCATTTTGTTGAGGAGTCATGCGAGCACTATATTGTCTTGTAATACCCTTTTCATCACAAAATATACCAAGGATTTGGTTCTTGAATTCAGTTCCTTGATCACATCTGATGGTTTTGACCTTGTGATCACATTGATTCTCAATCTTTAAGATGAAATTTTTTAGAATCTTAGGAGTCTTATCCTTAGTTCTAAGGAAGAAGACCTAAGTGAATCTTGTAAAGTTATCTGTTGTGACACCCTACACATATCCCACATCAGCCGTGGACAGGAGAGATTCATGGTTCATAAGGAATGTTTGGCCTCTAACATCAACATCGCGTTTTCGGCATATTGGTTGTGGATGAGAGGAGAACTCCACAGTTAAGCATGCTCAGGTGGGAGCAATCCAGGGATGGGTGACCTCCCTAGGAAGTTTTCACTCAGGCAACCAAAAGCAAATCCGTGAGCTCCCCGTGGGCAAAGCGGACAATATTGTTGATGCGGCAGGCCGGGTGTTACAGAATGGTATCAGAGCCACTCCTGTGCCGTTTGGGGTGTGAGACATACCTCACCAATGACGGTGACTTCTCGGGCTCATTGAGGACGATGAGTCCAAACAGGGGGTGCTTGTGACACCCTACACATATCCCACATCGGCCGTGGACAGGAGAGATTCCTGGTTCATAAGGAATGTCTGGCCTCCAACATCAACAATGCATTTTGGGCGTGTTGGCTGTGGATGAAAGGAGAACTCCACAGTTAAGCGTGCTCAGGTGGGAGCAATCCAGGGATGGGTGACCTCCCTGGGAAGTTTTCACTCGGGCAACCAAAAGCAAATCCGTGAGCTCCCCGTAGGCAAAGCGGACAATATTGTTGATGCGGCAGGCCAGGTGTCACATCTGTGATCACTAAACAGTAGCAGGTCCTTCCTAGATTCATTACACCGGTGGGGCCAAAGAGATCCATATGTAACAAGTGTAGGGGAGTAGTGATGGAGTTTCTTTCCTTTGGTTTGTGAGATACCTTGTGTTGCTTCTCTTTCAGGCATGCCACACAATGGTCATCACTTGTAAACTCTTTCTTTGGCATTCCAGTTACCAAATCATTCTTAATAAGTTTGTTCATGTTTTTAAAGTTTATATGGCACATTCTTTATACTAAAGGAAACACTAATCACTCTTTGCTTTAGATATAAAAGCATGAAACTTCTCCTAAGGGAGATGTTTCTTGCAAATCCATCTTGTACATGTTCCCTCTCTTGGGGGCTCTAAGCAATATATGCTCACAAGGAATGACCACCCGGGCTCGAGAACAATGCACTCATGCTCAGTAAAAAGCATGTTATGACTTTGATCACAAAATTAAGATACACTCAGAAGATTGTATCCCATCTCCTTGACAAAGTTTACCTTCTCAATGCTGAGCTTACCATTTGTGACCTTGCCCCTTCTAGAAATGTAATCACCTTCATCTCCTCTAAAAGCAACTGGCCCTCCATCAATTCTTTCAAATTGTGGAGTAGTGATCTATTGCTTATCATGTGCGTGGAACAACCACTATCAATGATCCATACATTTTTGTTTGTCTTGATTTGTTCCTTCATAAAGAAAATGATTAGTTACATTTGGAAACCCAAGCCTTATTGGTCTTGGGCTCATCAAAATAAGTTGAAGACAATGCAACAATAATTGATCCTATAGTCATACTGGATGGATCATTTGCTGAAGTTGATGAAAAACTTTCAGCCACTTGGTCTTTCTTTGTCTTCCACACCACCTTTGGAAGCTTAGACTTGACCTTTAATACTTCAAAAGTTTTGTTGATTTTGGAAGTTTTGATGACCGGTCCTTCGGAAGATCTTGCTTTCACTGCAGCAAGCTTTAGTACTTCGGAAGCATTCCTTTCTTCCGAGACCAAAGTTTCTTCCAAAGGCAAGTTTCCACTTGTCTTCTTCTTCATTTTAGAGCTTTCTAAGGAAACAGATTTTCCTTCCAAAGCTTTCTTCTTCTTCTCTAGACTCTTAGAAGTTTCTTTCTTTGTGATGCGGAGAGTACTCTTTGGATTATAGATACAATCCTTAACAAGATGAGAGATACTCCCACAAATAACACAATCCATTTTCTTCCTTCTAGGGGTCTTCTTCTGAAAACAACTCTGAACTTGATAACTTTCATTCTCCATCTTCATCTTCTCAGATGAGGTGGCAGTTCTTATGGGGTTAGAACTACCCTTGGAGCTTGATGGTTCATGTTGTACTATAGTGGTGCACAACTTATCAACCTTCTTCTTGATGATAGGATGATATGGATATGAACTATAACTCTTGTTGTTGGAGTTCAAGTTTGTGTCCTCAGTTTTAACAACTTCAAATCCTTTAGAAACAAAAACTTGTTTCTGTGTAAAACAACACAAGTATTTGGTTTTCAAGGTTGATGTATATGTCTCTCTAGTTCCTTACAAGTGTTTACAAAGCAATGAAAATAAGATACAAGGACCAAAGATACTTATACTACATCCTACAACCGGTCATACTTTGAAGGCCAGCTGGATACATGATCTAGACAACAACAAAATCAATATAGAGTCCAAAGGAAGATTGCCTTTTGACTAGTGACTATGACATGCCACAACTCACTTCCTAATATATTACAAAAATGATAAAAGTACATAAAGTAGAAAGTACAGACTCAAGACCTCAATGTACAGTTACCAAAAGCATGGATCTTTCACCAACTCATGTAAAGTTGGTGTCTAATCAGAGTTGCAGCAAAAAGGTGGTCCAACTTTATGGTAAAGGTACATCAGATAATAGCATGTGTTCAAAAGTCTTCAGAAGAAATCTCTTTTCAAGTGTTGGCTTCGGAAGACTTTGTCTTTAAAGCTTCGGAAGACTTCATGTTTGGCTTCAGAAGATATTAGTCTTGGCTTTAGAGGATTTCACACTTAGAATGTTTTCTAAGGAAGAGTGTGAAACTTCCGAAGCATTCTACTTCAGTTTACTTGTGGATGCATGCAGAAGAGACTTTGAATGTTTTGGGTTGCATCAGCCTTATATGAAACCTTATAAATATACAAACACCTTGTCAGAGATATGCAGACGCCCTTTGACTTTTCTTCACGACCCGTTAAGACTCTTACGGGCCGTGAGAGGGTTGCGATGTTTTAATATTTTGAATTAGCAAATCACGACCGTGAAGATTGTAACGCCCCGTAACGCTCCATCAGTGAGAGCCCTTACGGGCCGTAAAGGAATTTATTCACGACCTGTTAACCTCTTTACGGGTTGTGAAGGATGTCGACGTATTTTTTGTATTTAATTATGTATCGGTTTTCATGATTATTGATTTTTTATAACTATTTGACGTGACGTATTATTACTCATAAAACGTGTATCAATTTGATTTGATGTAATGTTTTATATTCACTGATATATATATATATATATATATATATATATATATATTGATACATTTCAGTTTTTTTACGAAACAATATCGACCGAGATAAGTAAAATGCCAGATCGGATATATAATAGAAGGTGTGCGAATGAAATTGGTTCTAACTCATGTGTAATTGTTGAAAGTATTCCGAAACCAATTGATAAACATAATTGTCGGAATGGTAGAAATTGGCCTCGGAATATTATGTGGCTTTTACGAAACGAAGATGATGAATTATGTAGGGTATATTATATGGGTGTTGTGGATCTCCACTTATAATTTTGGCGAGGGCTTCTTGGAAACACAACTTTGTGTTCAGATGTAAGATTTTAAAATAGAATTTGTTTTACCCTAAAATAATTGTTTTAATATATATTTTATTGTTATTTATAGCATATTCCGGCGTGGACAAATAGACTAATGAGGCGATTTGAGGAGATAATTAGAACAGAAGAGTTGCTGGGTAATGATCGTTGGATGATTCTTCCACTTGAGTGGTTTAACTTAATATATATGGGATCCGTTGATGGTAATGAATATGCAGACAAGAGTAGAGATCTATGCCCTGCGTTATGGGAAGTTGATACAATAATATTGTTTTCATGTTATAGTTTTGATTAAATTTATCGAAAATATTTATTAATTGTGATATTATTTTTTACAGGTGTACGTACCGATCACTGATTATGATGAAATTGGTATCTTTTAAAATTTCTATGGAGTCACTAAAAGTTCATATATATTTTTCTTATGAATGTCGTCCAAATACGTGTGATGATTCATGGTGCATTCATCGTAATATTTGGGTGTTTATTGTACAATTTGAATCGTATTTCCTTTATTTTCTTGAACGTATACATTATTGGCAGTAATCTGGGCAAAAAGAAATTGAAGAATTGTTAGTGTCCGGTGAAACTGTTTGGCCTTTAAATGCTGGTCATATTAGTCGAGATTCAGGAGTGGTTATTTATATGTTATTACGTAAACTTGTTCAAAATAGATCTTTAGAGTGGGATGAAAATAATTTACAATATGCTTGCATTAGATTCCGATGATTTATGGGGGATGAACTGCATTCAAGACGAACAACGTAATTATTTAATAAATAATATTTTTATTTGTTTATTAATTATAATATTCAGACAATCTAATAAAATAATATAACAGTAACTCAAAATACAATCTTTAATCTTGTTGATTTTTATAAAAGTTTCAAACCGCAACATGATTAAAAGATGTTCTGATTCTTCGTCGGTATTGTTCTTGAATCCTTTCCATAATATCAACATCATTCCATAAAGTTTTCGGTTGTCGTAAATGTTGTCGTATATTGAGTGAAATATCGATATCTTTCTGCTCAAATCAAACCATTTGTTGATAAGTTCCTTAGTGATTCGATAGTCATCACGTTCTAGAATTTGATGAAAATTCTTTGATATATGGTTGCAATAAATTGAACACTCTTTGAAAATTGTACCCGAACTTTCTAGACGAGATCTTGCTAAAGTAACATTTTCTTCGTCATTCCAAGGATTTTGATGTTGTGATATAACCAATTGTGAACTTGATGTAGATACTGTCGAAATCATATTTTTGTAAATATGTTAAGATTTTGATGTTTGAGTGTATTTTTTGTTTGCAAATATGTTAGTATTTATAATTGAAAAATAAAGTTTTTGAAATTTCCACGGGCCGTGAACCCTAACAGATATATTTTAAATCGTTAAGGCTTACGACCATGAAACGCTTCACGGGTCGTTAAGTCAAACGACTATTTTTTAATTTTACCCTTCACTAGCCGTGAAGTGGTTTACGAGCCATGAGACCTTAATGGTTGGTATTATTAATCCAAAACGTCTCATGACCGTGAGACGCTTCACGGCCCGTGAAAAATATCTTCACGAGTTGTAAGAGACTTCACGGGCCATGAAGCTTTAGTTATATAAGCTTCACGCCTTGTAAGTCCATTTACGTCCACTTTCAATATTTCTATTCTCTCTGATACGACCCACTCCATAGACATCCACTTTCACTTTTACGACCCCGTTTTAGTTAGTTTTCTTCTACTATTAGGTACATAAGTAATTTCCTTTTTAATTTTATCTAATTACGTTTTAGTATTGTATAAATTTAAATTTAAATTTTGAATTTTTTTAAAAAAGTAAAAGGGTTACGGGCCGTAAGGCATCTTCACGGCCCATAACCCTTTTATCCTGCATACGTAACGGGCCGTGAAGCATACTCATGGCTCGTGACCCTGGTAAAATTTAAAAGGGTTACGAGCCGTGAGACATCTTCACGGGCCCATGACCATTTTGAAGTTTAACAGGGTCACAGGCCATGAGTATGCTTCATAACCCATAAACCTTTTTATTTAAAAAAAATTAATAGTACTTTATGTTATTAAAATTAATAGTCACTCATAAGGGATGTGTGCATCCTGAGACCGAGCCCGAGGGTCAGGGAGATTTTTTAGACCCTCACCAGCATCTTCATTTTTCTCGAGAGACGACGCCACGTAGATGGCTTTGGAGGTTATTAGGACGACCCTTCAAGGGGACCCATACCATCAGCTGGGAGGTGATTGAGCTAGTGGCTGATTAAGAGCGTGCCGAGGCGCTCGTTGGGGCTAAGGACTCCATACCGTGGCTCCGGATGGTAAGGCCCCATTCCCGGGATGATCACAGCTGGTCAATCATTGCACATAAAACGTATAATTACATTAACTTTAATCAAATATTGCAGCGAAAACATTTAAACAACCATTTCATTATAAATGCTTTTGTAAAATAATACATCGTTGACTGATTATAAAATAACTTGTTGCATTACATCACAAAAACATTATATAAAATGGATGCCATTCAATACAAGCCAAGTAGCTGCCCCGTGCCATCCTCAACAACAATTACCTGCCAACTGGAAACACATAAAAGTCAGAGTTGCTTAGTGAGTTCTAGTTTTAAAATAAAATATGCTTTACTTATTTCAAAACCATTCTTTATATTCTTACGCGATCAAGCATCATACGTACACATAGATAATATCATTATTATCTTCTTCATTCATTCGTTAACTTTCATTCATTCATCATACATCATTATCATTTACTTTCATTCATAACTTCCTTACTTATCTTTCGTACGTTCATTACTTGCGATGACATGTACAGTACCCCGAACATTGTGCACGAAGCTGGTTACTGGGTCTGAGGTCTTTCATAGACCTCGAACATTATGAATGAAGCTGACTCTAGTACCTAGGGAAAGTACACTCATCACTATCTTTTCTCTTTCATTTCAGATCAATGCCATATGCTATACCCCGAATATTATGCACGAAGCTGGTTACTGGGCCTGAGGTCTTTCATAGACCTCGAACATTATGCAGCAAGCTGACTCCAGTACCTAGGGCAAGCGGTGAGGATCCCATACGTATGGTAAATCACAAAGATTAGACCCCAGTGTGAATCCTTCCGGGGTAGCTAACCCACACACAGTTGAGCTAACACCCTTCATTGGGTGTGAACCTCCATACTTTACTTGCAAGAATTTCCTACTTTCATTCATTCATTAATGCATCCATTCTTTCATTACGTTCCTCTTTTCATTATCTTCCACTTTACATTACATAATAGTTTTCATTTCATTCATAAACATTCAACGTAAAGCCATGGAAAATAAACATACACAACAAGGAATATGAACATAATCATACAAATCATCACCATACAAGGCACTATCATACATGACATAATAATCATCATACATGCGGTAACATACCCTATACATCATCAAAAGTCAACTTACTTCTCCCCCGGTGTCACACCCCCGCTAAAGCGGAAACACGAGGATGTAACGAGACGGGATCGTCATAACACATGGTAAACGATAGAGAAGCAATATAAGTATGATGACAAGCGTGTCATGACGACACCCGAGCACAAATGGAGACTTGTGTCGCATTTAGTCAATATTCACGACAACATAGCCATAAGCATAACATGAAAATGATCACATAAGCAATTAGTAT
>BJCM01257108.1:0-18227 GCA_018326385.1 Flaveria bidentis
TATATATATATATATACATACATGTATATATATATATATATAGTATATATATATATATACATATATATACGTATATATATATACGTATATATATATATAGGTATATATATATGTATATATATATATATATATATGTATATATATATATATATATAAATGAAAATCATGAAAACCAGGATATACATATATGTAAGTACGTATTACAAATGGTACAACTAAGAGTTACGTACATGGACGGGTCATGTATATGTAAGTACGTGGTACCAATTGTACAAATAACAGTTACGCACATGTAGCTCCTTCAAGTTACGTATATGGTTTTCACGGTTTTTAACTATATATATAGTTTTAACAAGTTTTAAATAATAACATGGTTTTCATTTGATGATCCCCTATATGTATATGTATATATATGTGTATATATATGTTAAAAACTCAAATAAGATAAAAATCATAAATTAATAAATAGATATAAACACGTGTTGTTAAATAGAAATAAGAACAATTATATAACCTCGAAGTTAAATCATAAAGTATTATATATAAACGATCAATTAAGTGTAGATTTATGAATATAAATTAACTATAAATGATTTGTTAAACTAACAAATCAGAAAATAAAGACGTAGATAGACAATAAATTAAAATATCATTTGGACTTCGACTTCATTTATCATAACAATAAAAACTAGCACAATGAGCTTTTACACATGATACATGAAAAGGTAACCTAATTCCATTTTAATGATATCAAGACATAGGCGGCAATGTACCCGTGGGTACCTGCACTACCTTCACTTGCCCCCTGCAACTGCCCATGAGCTCGCTTTTATCCTACCTTGTCGATCATCAACCAATGGTAACAGCCAATCACCATCGCTAGCCACCAATCAATAAAGAAAAATTCTAATAAGTTTAAATTATCTTTTTTTTCTTGTCATAGATACATATATCATATTATCAAAATAATTAAACAAACACACGCTAGTGATTTGTAAACAGAATTCTAATTATCATATTGACTATTGGCCCTTGAATGCCTTCGAAAAACTCTTTGGACGCCTCTAAATTTTTAATAGAAATCGTTACATACTTGGTAAAAGTATAAAGCCCATTCTCTGTTGAGTAGGGAATGGGGATGTCCCTCTTCTGGCCCAAATTAAGTTAACTAAAATTTAGATTAAACTAGTATTAACCTCCTGCGTTGCGGCGGAGAACATAAAACCGTATCAAGTAGCACCAATGTCACACTACCGTCAGCGACCACAAACAATGAAAAAACTCGTCTTAGAAAAGAGAAAAAATAATAAAACCAAACGAAAAGTAGACATAAAAACGTTAAACCACACACGCGAAATGTAAAAACATTATAAAAAAATAACTAAGTCGATCTAGCACCCGCACATTGCAATGGGGTCGTTAAACGGGAAAACAAAGTGTAACAATGTTGACTGATAGACACACGTTACGCCGCGTAACACTCAAAATTTAGACCAAAATGTAAAACGAAAATTTTGTAAAAGATGAAAAATATAATGGAACAAAGTTAAAAGTAAAAAAGTTGTATGGGTTAAATTCTAAAAAATATAAAAGTATTGAGATTAAAATAAATTTTAAAAAGTTCAAAAGGTTGTACTTGTGCATAAAAATATATACAAAGATGTTGGTAATTAGAATATATATAGTTACTATGGATGGTGAACTCACAAATCTTATATAAACTTAGAGACGGAAAAAACATTTAACTCAATTTTGAATATTCAAATAAATTTTCTTGTCATATGTTTCTTGTATCAGGCTAAATGATTCGACCGGTCTAGTTATATAGTGAATTGATAAAATGACACATCTTGTTACTAATACTTTCATAAAAACATCATGATAAGATTGAAGAGATAAAATTTCTTGGCATCCGTTTCTTGTATCGGGCTAAATTATTCGATCGATCTAGTTAGTGAATCGATAAGATGACCTGTCTTATTACCGATACTTTTATAAAAATGCCATGAGAAGATTGAAGTTGGCATTGTGGTATTATTTGCAGACATGGATATCAACAAATTTGACTTATAGTTGTTCTGATCTCTTTTCTTTCTTTACCAAATCCCGGTCGGACCTGTTGGATCGGCTGGTCCGATCCGAGCTTGAGATGAACTAGTACAATTACGATTGAGGAACTAATGATACAATTATGTCAATGTTAAAGATGAACTAAAATCCCATTAATTTTACCTAATTCCATTTTTGAAGAGTTAACACGATAAACACATGACAACCACCTCAACTTACGTATAATAGACAAATCTGTAACTACTCTTCAACTTATGAACATCAAATCACAATTACAAAATTAATTCATAACCAATAACAAGAGAGACGTGTGACCTACACTATGGTTTTCTTAAGCCATTTGTTCAATTTTACTAAACCCCCAACCTTCATTCATCATTACTAATCAAATGTCAAAAAATTACACAAAAGATGCAATCATATGCATAAGTCTTGTAGGAATATAAGGTTTTTCAACATAACATGCTTTTGACACCCATAAGATTAAACATTTCATCAATCTAGAACAAATACACATAATTATTAAAGAATAAACAAGTTTTATCATGACATTAACATAAAAACAACAAGAATTATGTACAAGTTGTGACTACTAAAATTTATCAGATTTGGCGATAAGGGATTTTCTCGCAATGTTGTAGCAAAATGACGATACAGACAAAGTTGCGGCAAAACTAAGTTTGTAGAAAAAATCTCCTAGCAAAAATAGTTTCGACGGGTTTGCGAAAAACTAAATCACAAATTTGCAACAAAACGGATTTGTCGTTAGTTTTACGACAAGTTACCGACAAATGTTTTGCGACAAAGTTACCACAAACTTCCATCAAAAATTGATTTGAGTATTATTTTCTTTAAAAAGAAAACTAATAATAATATAATAATTACTATTAAAATGAATATTTAAATATTATATTATTTTATTTCTGCGACAAACTACCAAAATAAATAATATTTATGTTTTGCGACAAACTACTGAGTAAAACTGTTATTATATAATATGAATAAACGAATTTGAGGAATAGTAGCTTTTGTGAGTTTTCATATTGGCCACAAACTGTTGCATATTTTGTGATCTAGCCCCTTCATTCACCTTTCAAAGGGTATTTGCTCAGCCTTTTTCATTTTTTGCCAAAAAAAGGGGTTTTCGGTGAGGTGCGAGGGGGCTGCCCATGGTGGAGGTATCGCGGTCGGTTTCTCTTCTCCGGCTATAACTCCGCCCTGGGTTCCCACCAAGTCTGTGTACAGCTCCCTGATGCGTGTTGTTATTGAGCTGCCTCATAAGTGAATGGTGGCTAGGGTTTTTGAGAAACCTTTCGTCGCGGGTCGGGTGGTTGGGGGTGCTGTTCCTCTGCCTCATGTGTCCACCTAGGCTGTCGCCTGTGTTTCTCTTTGATGTGGCTATATTTTGCTTCTACTGCCAAGCCTTTGATTGCAAACCCTAGGTGGCGGCGGTGATGTCACTTCTGATGCATGTTGCGTTTGGCTTTTGATGGGTTGTAAGTGTGTCATCGGTGATGGCCCTTTGTATTGCAAACCCTACGGGGGATGCTGTGACGACCTTAAGGTTAGACAAACTAACATCTTATAAATAGACATATATTTATACTTTATAAAGGAATCGTAATGATAAGTTTTATTTGACTAACTTTCTCTAAGTGATATATGTTTAATTGATTATGCATATATATGTGCATGCATGCATCCATGCATGAATATTTATGTATGCATGTATATGTTTGTATGTTTTATGATTAATAAACCATAATGTATAGATTATCAACCATAAGATTAAGTGATTGGTTAGCTTAACATTTGATGCTTTAACTATAAGTAATATACTAAAAATCTAATCAAACCATATTACATCAAGTTAATCTTATGCTCAAAAACCAACATTTAACTAAACTTAAGTCACTTGAACACCCCTTTAAACATCACCCAATGTTCATCAAAGGAACCCGATTAACCACTAAGCTACGCCATTAACTCTCTAATCCTTAACCGGCTAAACACTAAGCAACCCCTTTGAACCGCCACCTAGCATCACCCTTACACTAAGCTTCTCTCAAAGATGCCACCTCTCACCCTAAGAACCGACTAAGCATCCCTATTGATTACACCACATCAACCTAGGAGTAGACTTAATCATGGCCACTCCACTACATAATGCTCGGCTGATGGGTCTTCCACAACCATCACTTTCTCAAACACACACTCATCACCACAGTAAACCATCACACCCGCAACCATCATTCCATCAAACACCAAACATCCTTGATCTCTCTCAGTTCTACACATCCACGAGCACCATCACCGTGAACCACCATAACCACAAGTTACTACAACAATCATTCGGTCACCAAGATATCAACACTCTCCTTCTCTCGGTTTTCAAGTCACGAACTTCAACCATCTCATCATCATCTTCTCATCCCGAATTCAAGAGCTTGAAGATCAAGCACTAAGAAGACCACCTCAACCGAACTATCAGGCCTTAGTTACTCTTCAAAGAAAGGTTAAATTCTAAGAAACTATCATTAACCATCTTTAAAAGATCCATATGTGTTTAAATAAACATATTTGATCCAACTCTTAGAAAACAAATCATCAAGAATAATCATGAAACCACATCATCTCTGATTTTCTTTTAAATCAGTAAGAATAGAGGTTTAAAATAAGAAAACTCTTTATCAGCAAAGGTTTTAACATAAAGGTTACAAATAAAAAGAATAAAAATATAATATTTTGATGAATTAAATTAAATACTTAAATGAATGTAATTATGAGAATAAAATTAAAAACTTATTAGAAAATATTAGAAATAACATTCTGTGAATTTTGGTGTAATTATAATAAGTAAATTAATTTATATAATTTATTAAACTAATAAAAGAAAATTATCATATGGAAGCTCCAAACCTGGTAAAGACTTGGAAAACTTATGTAATGGATCTTATAATTCATAAGAACTTCTGGATGAATTTTATGATTTAATTTGTAGATATGACTAAGTTTGATAATTTAGAACCTTCTATAATTAGAAAAAAAGAAGAAACAGCAAAAAGGCAAGATAAATTATGAAATTTTTACATAAAATATGGTACCTTGATTAAAACGGTTTGTGTAAAATTTAGAATTTTTAGAGATGTTTTACTATTTATGCTGATTATTTTAAAATTGGTAAAAATCATAGAAAATTGACTATTATGAGTTAATAAGTTAAAATTTATTTTATACTATAAATTTCAAAATATAAATCCTGGTAAATTTTGGTAAATTTTGAGAACCCGTATATATTTCTGCTGATTTATTTAAATAATATATAAATTCTAGAAAAATAACTATAATTAGTTATTAGTAGAAATTTTTATATAAGAATCTGGATTGTTGGATATTCCTTCTATAAAAATTTGGTAATATATGAATAATTGTAATTACGTTTTTACAATAATTATTTATAAGTGCTAAAAATTTTAAAGAAATACTATTTATTTCTAACATATAAATATTTAATAGGATTTTTGATGAAATAAAGGTGAGTTTCATAGCTCTTTTTTATATTTATGATTTTTGGGAAAAAACATACTGTTTAGGATTGATGTTATTATAAGTGAGATTTTGAGATTACTATCATTATGTTACAACTATTAATTCGGATGTGGAACCGTTTGGTAATATAGGTAGCGCTATTTAGGAAAATATTTTCTGCACCAACAAGATGAGTGTTGTGATGCTATATTATCTGATTTTGTGATTTGTCTTTGTGATAGTTATAAATCACCTGACTTATAAGTAGGTTTGGTTGTAATCTTATATGTTGCATCAATGTATTTTGTTTAGTAATTAAACTTATGTTCTCACAAACTTTATGTTGACTTTTTTAAGTATGCTTTTTAGGTATTTATAATGACTAATAGTTTTATGTTCTCATTTGATATTTACAATGGCTGGGGCATGTGAAAAGTTTGTGTTAAATTAACTGTAAACATGTATGATCTTAGTCTGACGGTGAATGCTCATTTCCATCGCTACCGAAGATGTAGCTGTTAAATAACACTTTTCTAGTAGGGTTATATTAAATTTTGAATATTAGTTATGATGTAACCCGAACTTATATTATCTATGAAATGTATTGATGTATTATCTTTGTATGTGTGTTGTATTTTTACTTTGTAATCAATGCGTTCTGAGCTAATTAGTCACACCCAAGCATTTCACGCTTCCGCCGGGATGTGAAAGGTTGGTGCTACCTGGTGGCGTCGTTTGTGATGGTGGCTTACCTGATGTTTGTCATAGATTTTAGTTCCATTCACTCAATTTGATGAAACCTTTAGGTTTTTAGATCTGTTGGTATTGTGTGGATGTGGCGGTGCATCTTACTCCAGTTGCCCTTCTGCCTCACGTTCATGTTTGAGGTGGGGCTGGTGACCGCAAATTCTAGATCTGTCCATGATGATGAGCATTAGATCATCCGAGACTTTGTTATTAATTCAGTTTCACATGTTGTGTGTTGTTATTTCTGTCTGTCGATGATGATGAGCATGGTTCATTTGAGACTTTCGACTTTTTGGTTCCTTAAAGGCTATGATTTTTGACCAAGATTTTTGCCAGTTTTCATGGCTTGGCAACCGTTTATGGTATGCAGCCGCAATCGAGCATCACTTCTGAGCCTTTGCATGGGTACTATTGTATGTTCACGGTTATTTTGTCTATTTGATGTTATGGTGTTCACCGTGGATGTACTCTGTCTTTGTCGATTCTATTATCATGCGGATGTTGGTGCGTCGATGATGATGATGAGGTTGAGTCCATCTGAGACATTTTGTGCTTCCATGTTAGCATGTATATGGCTACGATGAGATGTCCGAGCCGTGGTTCGAAAACCGCCACAAAGCGCGGTTGGAAAACCAATTAGTTTACTTTATTTTCATTTTGTAGTAGATTACCGACAAAATTTAATATTAATATTATTTATTTTACGACAAACTACGGACAAACTTAAATAAATATTTTAATTTTTTCTTTTTAACATTGCGACTAAATACCGACAATATATTTTAAATCTTTTGCGACAAATTTGCAACAAATTAAAAAATTCCTAAAAATATAGACATTTTTCTGCAAAAAACTACAATAAATTTATAACTAATCTACAAAACGAATTACTAAATTAATAACTAATCGTACCAAATTCACCAAAATATAACAATCTTTCAACAATTTCAGGTAAAGTTTTCTTGCAAAATACAATAAGCTAATAGTTATTTATCGAGTAAGCTTTTTCATAAATTCTTCCATTTGTTTTTGTAATTTCTCGCGTTCAGCCCTCTCTCTTTCTCATTCAATATGCTCTTGTTCCCTCTCTTGTTCTCGATCTTTTTTCATTTGTTCCAAGAGATTTTCCAAATTTTCTCTAGCATCGCATTCTTTTTCTAATTCAGTTCGAACATCTTGGACCTATAATTTGCTAAAACATTTATTATACAAGTCTATGAAAAAATATAAAGTTATAAGCCAAACGATACTACAAGTTAGCAACAAAGGAACTGAAGCTAAAAGTGATCCAAACACATTTTATGATAAGAACCTGCTTCAAACTATACTTCAAACTATAACTATAAACCTTCAATTTAAATAAGCCAATGACACAATTTATGAAAATATAATCATCAACTTTTAATTTTAAATTGGTCAAAAATGATCCGAACCTAGTTTACCAAACTAAAACTATATGCTTTCAATATAAATGGGTCAACATAACACAAACCCACTTTGTAAAACTAAAGTATCTACTTTTAATTTTAACGGGTCAAAATTACCTGAACACACTTTATGAAACTATGAATATCCTTTTAATTTAAACAAGTCAAAATGACTAAAACCCACATTATGAAACTAAAATAAGTAAAACAGGGGATGTCTCTATTCGTATACAAAGATCTAATGCTGGTACTCCTAACCCAACCAAGAATGCCTAAAGAGGAAATAGTACGTGTCACTTAATAATACAATAAATAACTATACCTCTTGCGATCGTCAGGCATCATCATATGAACTAGAACCAAAAAATGCTGAGAGTGACCCACTCACCACAAATTGTGGATCAGAAGATCCTATCCCGAACATGTAACCACGAGTGTTAGGATATAGACGCTTCCACACGGCAAAGTCACCACGATCCGAATTTTGATCGTTGTTTGGACCATACAATAAATGATTCATATAATGTCTTTATTTTCATCTAATTAAAGGGAGTCAAAACAATAAATGCTGATACATTAATTATAGATACATATACATATAATGATAACTTACATATGATTCCTTTGATAGTTCTGTAACAAACTCTAACTCATCCACTTCTCTAACACTAATTTCCCCATGCAGCAATCTATTTTTAGTCACTAGGATGACTCATCTTTTTGGAAGGACTACGATTTGCATGCCAAGTTAAATGTTGAGCCGTCTTTTTTGAGTTGAACAACCTTTGAAGCCTTGGTCGTCTTTTTGAGTTGAACAACCTTTGAAGCCTTGGTCTGATAGGCATGTAAGTCATCACAAACTTAGGCACCTTTTCCCTTTTTTTCCTTATATCTTTCTTCTTTACATACTTTACAACGATCAAGATCAGAAAATCATCCATTAAATAGCATGCAATAGTTTTGGCATGAATGAATTTGTTGTGATGGCAACTCTAGTTGCTTTAACATCTTATTGGTTTCATAAAAGTTTCTAGGTATCTTGTCACAATGAGGTAAAATTTCTTTGATGATCGGAAGTACTTTATCAAATGTTGAGTCAGAAACATTACAGTCTGATTTCCAGTTTAATAACCTTGTGGTGATAGAGAGTGTGCTAGCGCGTTTAGCCCCCTCCCATAACGGCTCGTTGGCTTGCTTGAACATTTAATATATTGCCTATGCTCTTTGATTTGGATCTTGTGGCCCTTGCCGATAACAAGGATCAGTATTATGGTTCAGGCCTTCCATAACCATTTGATTGTACCCGGTATAATCATCAAAATCTCAATCAACATCTTGACCCACATATTGAGATGGCACAGGGTTTGAACATCGGCCCACGTCTATAGCTTCACCAAGGTACCTTTCACCATGCGCGTATCATAACTGATAATCTTCCATGAATCCTTGAGTAATAAGATGAATTTAAACTTCATCTCTTGTGTTGTAAAAACGGTTTTTGCATTTAATACATGGGCACCTGATTTTTCCATTTTCTATGTTTGTTGTATTTTCGTATGCAAAATCCAAAAAATAAAAGACTACTTGTTGAAATTGCACATTTAAAGAACCATCTCTATTGGTTCTCATTGTGTACATCCATTCTCTATTCGAAGTTATTTTTCTTTATCTATAACTAAAAATTCACTAAATGTGTGAACTTATGTATGCGTAGTAACCTAACAATTAAACACATACAAACAGATCAATTAAAATTTCATAATGATTCAAAGTAAAACTTAAAGAAACATTCAAAACAAACAACACAAGTTCTTTAACCATAACACATTCAAGTCTCTCCTACTAGTGTAAAATTTTGCAAGTATACACATCTGAAATGCATATACAGAAATAGATAAGGATGAATACGAAACAATTTACATCTTGATTATGCATCACAATAACTCTTAATAGGATGAGAAATTGCAAGATCTAGGGTGGTAGAAGAAACTGTTTAGAATAATATAGTTAGTATGCAAAACAATAAGATCACAATATATGTGTCCTGATGAAAGAAACATTCTAATGAATGCATCAAACACACAATTGAACCTATACAAATGAAATTTATTTACTTGATTATGCTAGAAATTCACAAATCACAACCAAATGATTTGGCTCGGTACCTAGTTCGTCAAGAAAAAATAAGCTATTACCAAAAAATCTTATCAAACTTATGAAATCCATGACTAAATGAACAATATACCTTCAAATCGGTTGACCTACTATTATAATTTCAAGCAACCTTGCATTTTATAAGTTTCTGCTTTACCTTTGAAGCTATCAACTTCTAAAATGCTCAATTATCTGTGCTACTAAATGCTCAATTATTAGTGATATAGTTGGGCAAACAAAATCAAATAAGTGAAACAATCTCCTAATACTGAAACTACCGTTGAAACCGAAATAAATCGACTGTAGCAGACGAACACTAAACACTCAAGTACACCAATTTTCCCCAAAATCAAAGTCGCTACCCACAAAATCATTACCTGTTCATAATAGAAGTCGTTGCAGCGGCGGCGACGGTTCAACTTCAGCGGCGGCAGGATTTGTTTATTAAATAAACATTCTTGTCGAAATTTGTCGCAAATAACAATTTAGCTACAAACATATGTTTTGGTTTTATTTTAATTACAAATATTTGATTTACTAAATTAAGATAATATAATTATACATATGTTGTCACAAATTTGTCACATACATGTATTTTGTTTGATTTATTTATTAAAAACTCGTTTTGTCACAATCTTGTGGCAAGCGTAGCAAATTTGCAACAATTTTGCCACAAATGCTCATTTTTCTAATATTTTATTTTATTTTATATCACGGTTATTGAGAATTAAAAATTTGTTGGAATTGTGTCAAAAAGTTTTAAGAAAGTTTTTCATTATTGTGACAAATTAGCGACAAAGTTTGGTCTTGTAGCTATGTTGTCGAAAATTTGTGTGAAATTTTAAGGGGTTAATTTGTTTTTGTTTTTTGTGGGAAAATCGTCACAATATTGTGGTAAATACAGGATTGTAGCAAATTAGTCGGAAACGTTTGTCGCAAGAAAACCTATTTTTTAGTAGTGTGTTAAATCATGCTAAATTTTATCTAATCCAACTGATAGTAAGAGTTTAGGCAATAAAACTTATAAAAAACACACCCAAACTTAAGAACATGAAAGAACTCATAGTAGATCTAGAGGAATTCAAATTAGTATTGAGTGGAAATATGGTAGATGATGTTAGATCCTTCATGAAAGTGTGAAATATATAAACTTAACCTTCAAATCTACCAAAAACTTTTGAGAAATACTTAGTATCATCTAAAGGTTTGAAGGAGGCTAGGGTTAAAAAAATAAAATATATGTTGGAAATAAGGTGTATTGGGTTATAAACTTATTTTTTGCCAGAATATAGCAATATTTGAAGTGATATGACCATATTTATATTAAAAAAAATAAGCTATTTGGAGTTTGACAACTTATATAGACATATTCAACTGGTCATATTAGAAGTATTTTTCCTTTTGAACATCTTCAAATCTCGAGTTTTCTTCACAAAGTCAATGAGCTTCATTCAAATACAACATAAATAAGTGTCTAATTTTTAAATTTTATAACAAAAATGACTTAAAATGCAAAGAAATATATATTGTAAACATATAAAATTATTAACATAACACATATCTGTCCTTTCATCTTAAATTTGGACCCTATCATGTGTATCTTCAACATCCTTCTTACGTTTCATAAGAGTTTGATTCTTTTTATTTATAAAAATACATCACTGTATATTAAACGAGTAGAACATGTCCAAATGGTATAAGTTGTTTAGAATCAGTTTAAATAAATCTACAAATCGTTTAAAATTTGGATCATTAGCGTGATGTTATTAGTTTTTATAATTGTATTTAACATAATAATTGTTTATTAAGAAGATAGAGTAAAAAGTTAAAAGATCAACCCACAAATTACAACTTATTGTCTTGAGAGCTCTACAGTTTTCATGTTAGTCGGAGAGATTATAGAGAAAATTACGAGAGCATCATCTTCCTAGGTGGATTATATCATATTGTCATACAAGAATAAGTTAGGAATAAGGATCGATACCCATAAGCTACTCAAATGCTTGCTTGTGTATATATTGTTTCTCATGTGTTAGATTTTTCATATTTATGATAATAGCATAGAAAAAACATACATAAGCTAAATGTTACACTAATCATACTCACTCAAATTCAGTATCAAGTTAAAAGTAAAGTATACACTCATAAAACGTGTCTCTCTCACAACTAATCATATGATAAGTAGTCAAATGTAGATCTAACATTACAATTGTGTAATAAATTTCAATAGCCTAAAATGGTTCGAAAATGGTTAGTCAAGTCTAAGGGGTTGTTTGATAGTATCTTAATCAACCATTTAATGGTTTTAAATGGTTCAACATTTAATGATTCAGACTATTTGTTTTATGAGCAATTGTCTGAATGGTTTAGACATTTGACTCTGAATGGTTAAGCATTGTATTAATGCTGAATGATTAAAATGTCAAATGCTGAATGGTTAAGACCTCTTATCTGAATTGATCACATTTGTATTTGAATAGTTAAACGATATAGTAACTTTTAATGGTCCAGACCTCTTAATTGATCAACACTTAATAGTTTAGATATCTTATTGATTCAGCATTAATCATTCAGAAATTGTCAAACAGTGTTTAAATTTACCCCTGTAAAAAAACAAGAACGTTGACTAGAAGGAACGTTGAAGCATGGAAAGGATTTTGACAAATCTAGAAAAAACAACATTTTGTCCTTTTAAATGATTATAAAATCGATAACAAAGAATATTATTATAATAATAACATTGTTTTTTAGTCCGCCACCGTGTTTATCACGAGTGATGGTGTGGATTGTGGAAAACATGCTACAAGTGGCGTTTACGCTTTTCACGAAATTCGATATATTAAACAAAGAAGACATTATTTGTTTTAGGTAGGAAATACCATATTTTCGATAAAAAAAAATAAAGGTTTGTTAAACATAGCCTACCCCCCACTCCCCTCCCACTAATAAAATAATATTGTAAAAAAATTATAAAAATAATTCTGATAGTTTAATCAAATTGTAAGTTTGATCAAATTGTAAGTTTGGTTCCCAGATTTTAAAAATTGTAAATATAGTCCAAACATTTGTAAGTTTGTTACAAATTTACTCCCGAACATTAGTGTCCTTTAGTTTTTAACGATCTGGGAACTAAATATACAATATGATCAAACCATAGGGACAATTGTGCAATTTTCTTTAAAAATTAAAAAAATGAAAATCAAATAAAATTTAAAGGAAATTAAAATCAAAAATAAGAAATTCAAATAAACATCAATAATAAAATTCAATAATTTTTTAAAAAATAAAATAAAGATTGAAAAATCAAATCAAATTCAAAACTAAATAAAAGTAAAAAATAAAACTTAGGTAAAAAAAAAGAAAGCGAGAAGTATTGAAAAAGAAGTATTCAATTAAAGTAAAAAATTAAATAAAAACCAAATAAAAATTTAAAATACAACCGAATAAACATTTATAAAATTTAAAATATATATTGGAAAAATCGTATTAAAGTTAAAAATAAAAAAAAGTTCAATTGCATTTTTCGTTTTTTGGATTTATACTTTTACAAAGTTTTCGGTTTCTTCGATTTAAACATGACATATGAACTTCATCAAAAATAATTATAAAAATAAAGTTTTAAGCATACTTCTCATTTTCTCCTTTTCTATTTTCATATGTATTATATTGTTACTTTTATTTATTTTTTAATTTTGTTTTGATTTTTTAACCTTTATTCTATTATCGATTATTGAATTTCTTTATTAAAGCTTATTTGAATCTTTTAATTTTTAATTTTAATTTTATTAATTTTTATTTGATTTTTTTAGTTTTTAGAGTTAATCTCGATTTTCGTCCCTGAGTTTTTCAAATTGTCTTCACTTGACTACCAACCTTTTTTTTGTCTTCATTATTGTCCTGAGTTTTGCATATTTTTTTATTTCGTCATTTTGACTAACGATGTTAACATTTGTAAGGATTCCTATAAGTCTGATGCATGCACTGAAGAATAGAAGTAGAAATGCTTCGAAAGTTTTACACCTTGCACTAGAAAATATTCTAAGTGTAAAATCTTTCGAAGCCAAGACCAATATCTTCTGAAACAAAAAACAAAGTCTTTCGAAGTTTCAAAGACAAAGTCTTCTGAAGCCAAAGAGTGAAGACAGATTTCTTCCGAACACTTTTATGTACATGCTTTTATCTGATGTACTTTATTATAAAGCTGGACCACCTTTCCGTTGCAACTCTGTTCAGTCACCAACTTACTGAGTTGGTGAAAAGGTCCATGCTTTTGGTAACTGTACATTGAGGTCTTGAGTTTGAGCTTTCTACTTTATGTCCTTTTATTCTTTTTGTAATATATTAGGATGTGAGCTATGACATATCATAGTCACTAGTCAAAAAACAATCTGCCTTTTGACTTTACATTTGATTTTGTTATTGTCTAGTCTTATATATCTAGCTGGCCTTCAAAGTATGGCCGGCTGTAGGATGTAGTATAAAGTATCTCAAGTATTTGTAACTTTAGATCTATTCTTTGTAACATTTGTAAAAGAACTTGAGAAGCAATATACAACATTCTTGAAAACAATATACTTGTGTTGTCAGCTATCTTGTTCTGTCTCACATTTTACTTGTATTCTTAGCATCTTTCATATAAGTTACCAGTTCCCTATTTGATCTGTTAAGTGTTCTAAATAACTCTCCTCATTGTATTGTTGTGTTGTAAGTGCATACCCTTTAACGGTCCTGCATTTGGTATCATAGCATTCCAGGCTCTTGATATAAGATCTCACCATCTTAAGATCCTTCACACACACAAAATACTTAACAACTCAAATGGCAGCTATTAATAAAGCTGAATGGAAACTGGAACTATGACAAAGTCTCCATTGATCACTCCTGAAGACTTTGATACTTGGTGTCAAAGAATGGAAGGCTTTATCAAGTCTCAAGACTCCAAGATGTGGGACTCTATTGTTCAAGGACCTTACATACCAAGCACCACTTCTGCTATGGGTAGTGGTATGATACCAAAGGTTGTGGCTGATTATTCTGAAGAAGAAAGAAAAAGAATAGAGATTGATCAAAAAGCCATGACAGCCCTTCAAACTACTCTTCAAACTCCATCTACAGAGGTTTCAAGAAGTGCAAAACTGCCAAGCAACTGTGGAAAGCACTGAAGCTTATGTAGGAGGGGTCCAATAAAGCAAAGGATAACAAGAAAGATCTCCTGAAGCAGCAGTTTGAAAACTTCATCTTCAAAGTAGGTGAAACCATGACTCAACAATACTTCAGGTATGTTAAGATTATGGATACTCTAATGGATGTTGGAGTAACTCTTGAGAATAGGGACATTGTAAGGAATTTTATGTCCTCTCTTCCTAGACAATGGACATATTATTGTGTTGTTATCAAGAGGACTGAGTACCTTAAGATTCTTACTCCTACAGAGTTGTATGGTATTCTCAGTGGCTACCGGATGGAGATGAATATGCAAAACTCATCTGGTAACTCCAATAATCAATTGAGTTCAGCCCTCTATGTGGTTGAAAAGGAAAGCACTGAACCACAATATCATCTTGTATGCTACCTTGAAAACTCACAAAAGGGTCCTTTCATCACCTTCC
Source organism: Flaveria bidentis (assembly GCA_018326385.1). NCBI lineage: Eukaryota > Viridiplantae > Streptophyta > Magnoliopsida > Asterales > Asteraceae > Flaveria > Flaveria bidentis. Next base: position 15,536 of record BJCM01257108.1, read on the forward strand.
TAGAGACTCCAAGAGAAAGCTACATTCAAGGAACTCCTTTCCAAAAGACAAGTTCTTCTCATGCTTTTGTCTCTGCTGATAAAACCTCAGACAACTTTCTCTTCATCCTTGAAGACTTGGACTGTATCCATCCAGATGATCTGGAGTATATGGAGATAGTTCAGCAGATGGCTCTTCTCACTCATAGAGCCAAGAAATTCTACAAGAGGACAAGGATGAAGTTTTCAAGCAATGCAGCCAGTGGAAAGTTTGGGTTGGATAAAAGCAAAGAAGTATTACAATTGTAACTAGATGGGACATTTTATAAGGGAGTGTAAGGCACCAAGGACAAATGATGGCCAAACACAAGCCACACCAAACTAAACTGAGAGAGATCCCCTAGAATGAGAAGCCAAAGCAGCAAGCTATAGTTGTTGTTGAAGAAAGAGGCTTTGACTAGAGCTTTCAGGTGGAAGATGCATCTCCAAACCAAGCACTCATGGGAGACCACGATGAAGCCAAGGTATTAGAACATCTTTGTACTCCTGAATGTATTGCTAAAGTTAATAGATACAGGTCCTATAACATAGAAATGAGATTTGATCTTGAGTCCTTAAATATCTTGACTAGGTGTGAGTAACAGTGATATTCTTACTGAGAATCGAATATGATAATCAAGTCAATGATTGAATGGCGGAAACAAACAATCAGAGAACATTCAAGCAAGAAAATTACTCATAAATGCTGTTTGTATTTATATATGAAACTTGACAAATTACAGAGAATAATTACAACAAAAATCCTCTCTCTATCAATCCTTTCCTCAGTACGAGGTTAACTATTCTATTTATAGACAAGACAAGATGCCTTTACAAAATGACTAAACTACCCCTAACCTATTACATCAGAAATTAGTCTAAGTCTTGATCCGCATCTCTGCTTGTTCATCCGCATTGACAAATGCGAATGAGATAATCTTGATCAACATTTCAACTTGATCATCAGCATTAGTAGGTTGGTCATGCGCATTGGTTAATGCGGATGAACAAATACTAGTGCGCATTTGGTTGGTCATCCGCATTTGCCAATGCGGATGATCAAAGTCTTGTCCGCATCTTCTTTTGTTCTTCGGCATTAGTCAATGCGGGAGAGTAACTTGTTCTTTAGCATAAGTATTATGTCTTCCGCATTAGTTAATGCGGAAGAGTAAACACTTGTCCGCATCAGATTTTTGTCTTCCGCATTGACTAATGCGGAAGATAACACGTTATTTTTCTTGCATATCTTCAACCGCATTGCATCTTGGACTTGTGGGATTTCAGCTGAACAATCATCAATTCACCCATTGAGTTGGCATGTATGATCCTTTCAGGGTGCACACAACCCAACTTTCATCCTTCAGAGCCTCATCAATCTTTTTAGGCTCTATCTGAGATAAGAAACAAGAATGAAGACAAATATTTTCATCATTGGTTTGTCATCTTGTTCATACTCTTGAATCAACATCTCCAATGATGTTTGAGGTGGGATGAGACTTGTGGATCCTTAGGTGAGGAATTACAACAAGTTGCTGAGAGAGATCTAAATTTGAGGAATTTTGATCTAACATTAAGGTTTCTCCCACCACATCAAGACACTTATCAAGTGAAACTTGATCCAATGAGTGTGTGACATCATTAATGTTATCTTCAATGGGGTTGTTATCAGCATCAAGAAATTCTTGAACACTTTCACCACCACCATCATGTTCTACATTTGAAGTTTCTTTATCTGGTTGTTGAGCCACTAAACTGGAATTTGAAGGCATCTCAGATGTATCAACTTAATTTGTAATTGTTATGCTGATAAAAACTTCATTTACAGGGATAGTTACAACAAGAGATGAAGTAGTGTTACTTGAGGGTCTTCTTAGCTCAAATTTGGACTAGGATCACCTATGGGTAAGATATCTATAGATCCTGAAACATTCTCACAAGATTTTTTAAAACAATCAGTATCTAAATCAAGATCAAATAGCCAATCAGGACCAGAACCATTTACACTGGGTGTGTGTTCAATGAAGGTCACATTGGCTAACTCCTCAACTAATTTGGTTCTCATATTGTATACTCTATAAGCCTTAGCCTGGGAAGAGTATCAAATGAAGTGTCCAAGATGGTGCAAGGACATCCAAATGACCTGAGAAAACCAATGAAAGGTCCCCTCTTGTGCCAAAATTCATAAGGAGTCTTACCATGTGTCTTAACCACTAAAACTATGTTCTACACATAGCAAGAAGTGTTGATTGCCTCTACACAGAAGGTGATTGGAAGCTTAGAGTCAGACAACATGGTTCTTGCATCTTAATTAGTGTCATGTTTCTCCTTTCAACAACACCATTTTGCTAAGGAGCCCTAGGAGCACTATATTGTCTTGATATACCCTTTTCATCACAAAATGTATCAAGGATTTTGTTAGAACCCTTGAAAGATTAACATTTAGTCTTTTATTGTATATTTTATATTTTGTACTAGTATAGGGACTAGTTTTGTAAATTGTTAGTTCCTTAGTTTCTAGTATAAATAGCTTAGACTAGAGAGTAGTTGTTAAGTAGCTGTTAAGAGATTGTTTAATTGAGTGCTTGAATTGTTAATTGCTTTCTTACTCTTGTAATTGTCTTAGCTATATCAATGAACTGTGAATTTGTTGATATTGCTTGAATTGATTACAATTG
>BJCM01257129.1:0-15853 GCA_018326385.1 Flaveria bidentis
TATATATATATATGTATGTATATATATATATATGTATGTATGTATGTATGTATATATGTATGTATATATGTTTATATATATGTGTGTGTGTGTGTGTTTCTTTTCACATTTTAGTCATGTGCTCGATTGTGGAATTGATTAGTGAGAGCATTTTGTGTGTTGGATTTTTAAATAATAGTAATAGTAGCCAGTTGGCAGTCGCTAATAATCTGATAGGTGGCTAAATGATCCGGTGAATGCTATGCATTTCATGTGAACCCCATTGTACTTGCCAAAATAGTTGAAGGACATTAGCCCGAAGCTTCTAATTGCAGATAAAAAAAATATGGAAAAAACTCTGAATCTCGGCTTCACGGTTGGTGACCCACCTACTGTCCTTTCCTTAACAGGTCCAATGTAGTTTGGTTTTTTTACTCGCATATATGTGGCCTTTCTTCTATCACAACCATTTTCTTCACAGTTTGAAAACTCAAGTTCTAAGATTCCATTGCTATCTTTAGTGTGATATAATCTTTAATATCATGCTTGAACTCATAGCATGCATGTTTGTTTTTTCTGTATCTATGCTTGCATATTTACCTAGTATTTAAGACGGTGATTTGTCAAAGTATAGATTTTTCTGAAGAAATTATGATTTTCTATTCTGCAAGCTATAGGATGATTAGGAGTTATATTGTTACTTGATCAAACTTGTTAAATTTTGCAGCTTTACAGGGCAAGATATGCAAGAAATTCAAGACTTTTGCTGCAGTTAGATGCAAGTTATATATGTAGTTAAGTTAGATAGCATACAGATTACTAGAAAATAGCTTAAAATTAAAGTTCCCTATTACTTGTTATTATGAACTTATTTTGACCTAGTTGCTTTTATTAGGACTTTGGTATTTTTGTAGAGAGTGCTATGTGGCACTTTAAGCTCTTTATCATTGGTATTTAAGGTTTGTATGCTGAAACAAATCAACATTTTCGCGGATACTGATCTGGAAACAACAGTTGATTTTAAAAATGCGAATTCTCTTGATTTCAGTATCTTTGTTCCTGTTCAGTAAGTTTAGTAGCCTTTGTTTGCAATTAGGGTATTAATTCTCTTTATGCTACTAACATAAATGGTGTGCATGCTATCTAGGACTGATGTGGAACATGTTTCTTCTAAAAATTGTTAAATACGTTATCATTTATGTAGTCTGCCATATACTATGAAACATATTGATTTAGGTGAAGTGTGAACAACTTTTAGCCGATGACCAACCAAAGATTGATATTAGATAGCCAATTAAACCGAACAAACTAAACAAGTTGATGTAGCACCCGGCTTAAAAATAAAGGAGGGGTGTGTTTTTAAAATAAAGAGTTCAAGGACTAAAGATGGAAAAAGACAAGTTGGAACCCTAATGTTCCATATAAAAGGAGGAGCTGCCCCTAGTCTCTTTTCTTGCATGTGAAGGTTTCCAAAATGGGTAAACAGTTCTATAGAGTGAAGGTGAAGCTAAAGGTATAAGTTTTCTTCATACATTTCAATTGATCTAAGTTAAATCTAAAACATAAATGGGATTGTGATCGATTAAAGCAATAAAGTTGATAGTTTTATGCAAATGCATGTAGATCTTACATTTTTTTCTTGGTGTTAGGATCTCATTTGAGTTCATTAAAAGGTGAGTTTTAGATTCCTTGATCTATACATGATTTGATAATTTTGTTTCTAGTATGCATAATAAACGTGGTTTACATGAAAAACAATGAGTTCGAATGTAAAGTTTCTATTTTTATGACTATAGCTTGGATTAGATGATGTTTACGTGTGTTTTACCTTACGTGATGATGAAACTCTTAGCCAGCCGATTATTATGTATATTAGGAATAGATTGTAGTTTGTTATTTAGAGATAATCTGTGTATATCTTTTCCTTATTTCCTGGTTGTATTCTTCCCTATATATAGGGTCATTGTTTATCAGTAATACACAGAAACAATTCACAACCATAATTACTTTTATGGTATCAGAGCCATAACCGCCTTTTGATAACCTTCTCTCCTTTTCCTTTTTCTTCGATTCCTCCCTTCCCAACCGGATACGTCCGACCTCGTCACCATGACGAACAAAACAGATACTGTCGCTGAAACATCAAGCAAACCAGACCCTTTACATCCTGCTTACTCCGTGTCGAACATTCAATCTAAGATCCGGACTTTGGACGGAACGAAGGCTACTTATTCGGCATGGGTAAAGCTGTTTCCCCTTCACGCAGTTGCGTATAAGGTCTCAAATCATATTGATGAATCAGCACCTCCGGCCGCCACTTCTCTAGAATATTCCAAATGGAAAGAACTTGATGTGTTAGTCCTTCAATGGATTTACAGCACGGTTTCGGACGACCTTCTGAAACGTCTCATGGATACTACTGGTGCTAGAGCGGCTTGGACAAAGCTTGAGAAGATCTTCTTAAGCAACAAAAAGGCTCGCGCTGCGGCGCTCGAGACAAAGTTTTGTAATCTCACTTTGACAACATGCTCTTTGGTTGACAAATACTGTCAACGGCTGTCCGATTTAGCCAATCAATTGGCTAATGTTGACCAGCCCGTCTCTAAATCCTGGCTTGTTCTATAGCTTGTTCGTGGGCTCCCAACTAAATATAACACCACTGCATCTCTCATCAATCAACAGGGTGTTGATTGGGACCAGGCTATCACCATGCTTAATGATGAAGTCATCCGGATTGAAGCTCAGAAAGGGTCACAAAACACTGTTTTGGCTGCTACAGTAGCGCTGCCTTCTGCAGGTTCTTCTTCCAACACCAATTAGCAATTAGAAGCCTCATACTCTTCTAACAACCGCCGCGGCAGCAGAGGTAGATGTGGGTCTTCAAATTTTTGCGGTAGGGGCAGGGGCAGATCACAACCACAGCCCCCATGGGGCGCCTATCGGGGGCAACAATCATCGTTTCCAAATTGGGCATGGTGGACACCTCCACCGTGCCCCTACCCAACACAGCAACAGTGGGCAGGAAGCAAGCAACCAGACCCACCCTCGGCTCCCCAGGTTCAATTTACTGGCTACCCTTCGGTCGCTGGTTACTCTCCAGCTCAGTTTGCACCACCCGGTTTCAATCAGCCTATGCATAACTCCCTGTGCCCTTTCGATTTGAGTGTTGCGATGGCTAAAATGCAGGTTAATTCTCCTACTATGGCTTGGAACTCAGATGTTATAGATACCAGTGCCGAGTCTCACGTCACTAAAGACCTAGGTAAAATCATTATCCCTGATTCTATTTCTGTATGTCGTAATATTTTGGTTGGTAATGGTATGTATTTGCCAATTCAACGATCAGGTACAGGCTTTCACCCTTTACCAAACCGAACCTATATTCTCCAAACGTCCTTTATAGCCCTCAAAAAATCTTATTTCCGTTAGACGTTTTACTCGTGATAATCAAGTGTCTGTCGAATTTGACCCGTTTGGTTTTTCTTTGAAGGACCTCAAAACTAAGAAGACATTGTCTCGCCACAATAGCATCGAGAATCTTTACACGTTCACGCCACCTCAACTGCCGCCTCAAGCCACCTTTATTGCTTCCCACCACCTACCATGGCATGATCGTTTAGGGCATCCCGGGGCACAAGTTCTAGATATTTTAAATCACAATTTTAATTTTCAATGTAATAAGGACAAAAGTCACAATCTTTGCTATTCTTTTCAACTTTCAAATAGTAAAAGATTGCCTTTTTATTCGTCTAATACATTTACTTTTGCTCCTTTTGATATAATTCATTGCGATTTATGGACTTCGCCAATCACGAGTAAAACATGCTATAAATATTATATGGTGCTAATTGACAATTTCTCACACTTCGTGTGGGTATACCCCCTAAAATACAAATCTGAAACATTTCCAACCTTTGCCAGATTCCATCAGTTAATTTTGACCCAATTTAATCGTAAAATCAAAACCTTTCAATGCGAATTAGGGGGTGACGATATTCTGATTTATTCAAGGAGCGAAGCGGAGCATGCTGGTCATATTCAGGAGGTGTTAGAAACACTTAGAAAGGAAAAGTTGTATGCCGAATTCTCTAAGTGAGCGTTTTGGTTGCGCGAAGTTCAGTTTTTGGGTCACGTGATGAATCCCGAGGGGATTATGGTGGACTTGACATAACCGAAGCCAGTGATGCAATGGAAGTCTCCAAAGACACCATCCGAGATTCGTAGTTTTTTAGGGTTGGCAGGCTACTACAGGAGATTCATCCAAATCTTCTCAAAGATAGCTTCTCCGTTGACCAAATTGACCCATCAATGAGCTGAAGGCGAGGCTAACACAAGCTCTAGTCTTATCATTACTCGAAGGAAGCGGAGACTTGGTCTTCTACTCCGATGCTTCTTATTCAGTATTGGCTTGTGTGTTGATGCAACGAAGGAATGCTACAACATATGCATCCAGACAGTTGAAGGTCCATGAGGTTAATTACCCTACTCATGATCTTGAGCTAGCAGCTGTGGTCTTTGTGTTGAAGATTTGGAGGTACTACTTATTCAGAACGAAGTGCACCGTCTTCACCGACCACAAGAGCTTGAAGTACTTCTTCGAGCAGAATGACCTAAACATGAGACAAAGGAGATGGTTGGAGCTCATAAAGGATTACGATTGTGAGATTCATTATCATACGGGCAAGGCCAATGTAGTGGCGGATGCCATTATTCGAAATGAGAGACCCGAACCAATCCAGGTGAAGGCTTATCAATTGGTTATGACCTCCAACGTGATGAAGCAAGTCAAAGAATTTCAAGATGAGGTGTTGAAGGAGGATCGCCTTAACTTCGAAAGGATAAAAGGCGTAGTCATATATTTGGGTGAAAATACTCTCGGTGTTAGAACCCGATCTGGGCGGATGTGAATTTCTCGTTATGGGGATCTACATGGAAAGATCATGGACGAGAATCATAAGACTCGATACTCCATTCATCTTGGTGGCCGAGTATAAAGCGTGACGTAGCGGAGTATGTGAGTAAGTGCATTAATTGTTTGCAAGTGAAGGGAAAGCATCAAAAGCCATACGGGAAGATCCAACCTTTGGATATACCTGAGTGGAAGTGAGAACATATCACCATGGACTTCATTACGAAACTATCTAGTACCACGAAGGGATACGATGCCATATGGGTGATAGTTGATCGTCTGACGAAGAGTGCTCACTTCCTACCGATCTGTGAGACCTATTCATCAGACTTATTCATATGAGAGGATAACATATCTATTCATCAGGGAGATTGTAACTCATCATGGTGTACCGATGTCTATTGTGTCTGATCGTGACGATTTACATCCAAGTTTTGGAAGAAATTTCATGATGCAATGGGGATGAGGTTATACATTAGCATGGCTTATCATCCCTAGAGAGATGGTCAGTCGGAGAGAACCATTCAGATGCTTGAGGATATGCTCCGAGCATGCGTCATTGATTTTGGGGGAAGTTGGGACGAGCACTTACTGTTAGCCGAATTCTCATACAATAACAGTTATTATGCAAGCATTGGTATACCCTGTTATGAGATCCTATACGGTAGGAGATGTAGGATGCTCGTTTGTTGGGGTGATATTGGTTAGGAGTTAGAGAGCATAGAAGTGACTGAGGCTACGATTAAGAAACAGAAGAAGATCAAGGCTTTTATGAAGGTAGCTAAAGATAGACAAAAGTTGTATGTTGATAAGAGACGTAAACCAATTGAGTTCAAAGTGGGCGATAAGGTTATGCTGAAAGTTTCACCTTGGAAGGGTATCATTCGGTTTAGAAAGCGGGGCAAGTTGAGCCCGAGGTACATAGAGCCTTTCTGAATCATTGCTCATGTAGGGTAGGTAGCCTATAGGTTGGAATTACCCGATTAGTTAATTGGAATTCATCCAACATTCATGTCTGAGGAAGTGCTTAGCTGATAAGGATATGGTCGTACCAGTGGAGGACATTAAGGTAGACGAACGACTTAATTATGTGGAGCAACCAGTGGCGATCATTGATCGAAAGGAGAAGGAATTGTAGAATAAAGTGATTCCGTTGGTGCAAGTTCAGTGGAAACATCGAAAGGGATCCGCGTCTACATGGGAGACGAAAGAGGAGATGAGCCAGCATTACCCACATCTATTTGAGGAGTAACAGGTTTTAGGGACGAAACCTTTATAAGGGGGGTGGACTTGTAATGCTTAGAATTTTAAAAGAAGGAAAAACGAAGAATAGAAGTAAAGAAAAAGAAGGATATACAATTTAACCCAAGTTAAGAGGTTAAATGTGCAAAATCTATAAAATTATATTATATTTTGTACAAAAAGGTGGTATGGCCTCTCAAACCATCCACTCACATTTTTGCAATCGGATTGTAGAGAGAGAAAGGAGAGAAAACTTTGGGTTTTATTAAGAAGAACAAGAAGAATTCGGGATTTGAGGTTAGTTTCATGTGTTTTAAGTAGTTCTTGGCTCATACTAACCTCGGGTTTATGCTTATGTGTGTGTTTTATGTATTCGGGTTGTGTAATTTTGGTGTTATAAGTGTTTGAATTCAATTGCATTTGGGTTTGAAGGAGTTCTACTCGAAAATTGCAAGAGGTTAGTTCTAGATCCCCAATTTAAATGTTATAAACTTGTTTAAGGTTGGAAAATGCATTTTTAAATGTTTTTATAGTATGGGTGTGTATACCGTTATGTATATATGAATATGTATGTGGGTGGGTGTATGTTTAGGGTGATTTATGGTTATATTTATGTTTGTAAGCATGTTTAGGTTGCTTAGTATGTTAGAACTAGGCTTGAACATGTTCGGATGTGATTTGGGGACTGAATTATGTTGTTAGTTAAAGTTAGTTGTTCATGCTCTTGAACAGTAGTCCATGCACCTAAGTCCCCATGCGCCTGAAGTTCATGCGCTCAAATAGTACCCATGCGCCTTGGATTATGCCTAAAATGTCCAAGTGCTCCCATACGCCCAAGTGCCCATGCACATAAGTCAGGCCAATGCATCTGCATAGTGTTCATGCGCCTAGAATGTTGTCCAGATGACTAAGTGTTCGTCATGCGCCCAAATAATACCCATGCGCTTGCATAGTATTGATGCGCCTGCATATTTCCATGCGCTTAAAACACCTAGAAATTATTCTGAAATTTTGAGAAAAAGGGGCTTTTAAGCTATGTTTAGGGATTGTTCATAACACATTGATTAGAAAATAAACATATAATACGTAAGAACATAATAAGTCAACATGATTCATACATAATACCACTTCGGTTACATTAACATTAATATACAAAAATTTAATACAACCTTATTACAAAAACATATTAATCTAACTGCTACATCATCAATAAGGAAGTGAGCATCCACCACCACGTTATGATTGTACAAATTAACAGTTAGATTCACACAAACTTTTCCCATAACTTCACCCCAGCCATTGTACACATTAAATGAGAACATTAAACCGTTAGACATGTTGAACACCTGAAAAAGCATACTCAAAATAGTAAATATAAAATTGGTGAGATCATAGGTTTAATATCATAACAAAACACATATATTGATGCAATATAAATAAGTTTACAACCAAACCTGCTTATAAACAGATGATTTATAACTGTCACAATATAAATAACAATCAGATAATATAGCATCACAACATTTATCCTGTTGGTGCAATAAATAATTTCCTAAGTAACTCTACCTATATTATCAGACGGTTCCACATCCGGATTAATAGTTGTATTATAATGACAATAAAACACAAAAAATCTTATACATATACGTCAATCACAAAAGAGTATGTTTTTCCCCCAAAAATTTCATAAGTACAAAATGAGACTATGAGTCTCACCTTTTACTCTGATAGATTTTCCTATAAATATATCTACAAACAATTAATATTTCTTCAAAATTTTCAGCATCTCAGATAAAAATATCAATACAAATGCTATAATTATTTGTATGTCACGAAAGTTTTACCGTAAGTATATACAAAAATCTAATAAATTATGTCAAAATTTCATAAGTTAACTATTTATAGATTATTTTCTGGAAATTTTACTATATTCGAATAAGTTAACAAAAATACTTACGGGTTTCTAAAATTTACTAAAATTTATTAGAATTTTTATACCAAAATCTACACAATCCAAAAATTTCCTAAAGTGCTAAATCGTAAGAGAACTCTTTTTAATGATTTTTAGTATTCTGATAATATTTGGTAAAAATAATAGAATATATCCAAAATTCTAAATTTCGTACAATCTGTTCCAACATAATTACTATACTTTGTATAAAATTTTCATGATTTATATTATACTTTATATATTTTTCCCAATTTTTTAATTACAAATTCTTTTAAAATTTGTACTTTAAACATAACTTCGAATTAGGTCCTGAAAATTATTATATAGGTCCTGTAAAATAGAAGATTTATCATATAATTTTTCTAGCTCTTCACCAGGTTCAGTTCTTCTAGTTGATTTTTTTTCAATTACACAAACAATTTATATAAATTATTTTACTTATTATAATTGTACCAAAATTTGCAGAATATAATTTCTTAATATTTCTAAGCAATAAACTAATTTTATCAAGATTACACATAGTTACAACCCTTTATTTGTAATCTTTTGTTTAATTCATTAGTTAACAATTTTTTTAGATTTTTTTTAAACTTTTCTTACTGCTTTTTAGACAAAGATGAAATATTGTAAAGTTTAGTGAAGAACTTTTCATGTTTTAATCAAAAGGGTTGGTTATATGTGTTGTTTAAGCACATATATAACTTGTAAACTTAGTTAGTTAGTGAGTAGGAGTTGTAACCTTGATTCCGACAGAAGGAGAGAGTGAAAGGTAGTTGATGGAAGCTTCTTTCTTCTTGATGAATCGACTTGGATGGTTGTCTTGAGCTCCAAGGTCTCGATCTCTAGAGAAAACAAGAGCTTATGAAGGTGATAAACTAGACAACTTAGGACACACAAATTTTAAGAAATAATATGAATTAGTTTTAAGAAAAAGCTACTCAAAGTTAATCATCCCAATAGCTGGTATAAGATACTTAAATCTCTGTTCATCAAAGACTTTGGTAAACAAATCAGCATATTGTTCATTTGCGTTAACTTTTACTAGTTTAATTAATCACTTTTCAAAGTTATCTCTGATCAAATGATACCTGATATTGATGTATTTTGTCCTGGAGTGTTGCACAGGATTCTCTGTGATAGAGATAATATTATTGTTGTCTATGTGAATGGGAGCCTCCTTGAAATTTAACTCATAGTCAAGCATTTGATTTTGAATCCAAAGCACTTGAGCATAAGAGCTTGCTGCAACAATGTATTCAGCTTCAGCAGTTGATGCAGAGACACAAGATTGTTTCTTGCATTGCCATGAGACAACCCTTCCACCAAGAAACTTACATCCCCCAGATGTAGACTTTGTAGTCATATTGCAACCACCATAATCACTATCTATATATGCATACAGATTAAAGTCAGAATTCTTGGGATACCAAAAACCAAGTGTTGATGCACCTTTGAGGTATCTTAGAATTCTCTTGACAGTGATAAGGTGTGACATCTTAGGGTTGGTTTGATATCTTGCACAAATACATGTGGCAAACATGATATCAGTTCTGCTAGCTATAAGATATATAAGAGACCCAATCATAGCCTTGTAAAGGTGTTCATCCACACACTCCCCCTCAAGATTAGGCCCAAGGGAGTGGTTTCTTGCTATGGGCGTCTTAGCAATCTTACAATCAGTCATGTTGAATCTTTTGAGTATGTCCTGAACATACTTTGACTAACTTACGAAGATGCCATCTTCAACCTACTTCACTTGAATTCCCAGAAAGAAATTGAGTTCCCCCATGGCACTCATTTCAAATCTGTCCTTCATCAGCTTTTCAAAGTCTTTACAAAGTCTTGGATTAGTAGAACCAAAGATGATGTCATCTACATACACTTGAACTAGCATCAAGTCATTTTTTTGCCCTTAGATGAAGAGAGTTCCATCTACAGTACCCCTTATGTATCCATGCTTGCGAGGATACTGAGATAGAGTCTCATTACACTTCCTTGGTGCTTGGTGCAGCCCATAGAGAGCCTTATCAAGCATTCAGACATAATCAGGATGATTAGGATTTGCAAAACCAGGTTGTTGTTTGACATACACATCTTCATCAATCACCCCATACAGAAAAGCACACTTGACATCAAGTTGATAGACCTTGAAGTTCTTGGATGCAACAAATTCCAAGAATATCCTAACAGGTATAGGAGCAAATACATCAGTGTAGTCAATTCCTTCTTCTTGTGTGTATCCTTGAACAACTAGTCTAGATTGGTTTTTGATGACAATGCCTCTATCATCTTTTTTATTCCTAAACACTCATTTGGTGCCTATAGTAGTCTTCCCATGAGGAAGAGGACATAGGTTCCAAACCTTTTCCCTTTTAAATTGAAGTAACTCCTCTTGCATAGCTTCAAACCAACTTCCATCCTTAAAGGCCACATCAATCTTCTTGGGCTCTATTTGAGATAAGAAACAAGAGTGAAAACAAACATTTTCTTCATGGGGTTGTCCTCTTGTTCTTACCCCTATGTCAACATCTCAAATGATGTTTGAGGTGGGATGAGACTTGTGAATCCTTAGTTGAGGGATCACAACAAGTTGCTGAGAGAGATCTAAATTAGAGAAATTTAGATCTAGCATTGATGGTTCTCCCATCACATCAACACACTTATCAAGAAAGACTTGATCCAATGAGTGTGTGACATCATTGATGTTTTCATTTATGGTGTGGTTATCAGCATCAAGAAATTCTTGATCACTATCACCACCACCATTGTCTTCTACATTTGAAGCTTCTTTATATGGTTATTGAGCCTCTAAGCTGGAATATGAAGGCATCTCAGATGTATCAGCTGAATTCATCATTGTTATGCTGATAGAAACTTTATTTGAAGAAGTAGTTACAACTAGAGCTGAAGATGTATAACTTGAAGGTCTAGCTCAAATCTTGGATCAGGATCACCTAGAGGTAAGATATATCTAGATCCTGAAACATTTTCACAAGATTTGTTAAAACAGTTGGTAACTAAATCAAGATCAAATAGCCAATCAGGACCAGAACCAGTTACACTCGTTGTGTGGTCATTGAAAGTCACATTGGCTGACTTCTCAACAATTCTAGTTCTGAGATTGTATACTTTATAAGTTTTAGCTTGAGAAGAGTATCCAATGAAGTGTCCATCATCTGATAGCAAATTTGGCAATTTGATCTTTGGTATTCAAGATGGTGCAAGGACATCCAAATTACTTGAGAAAACCAATGAAAGGTTTCCTCTTGTGCCAAAGTTCATAAGGAGTCTTTCCATGAGTCTTAACCACTAAAACTCTGTTTTGCACATAGCATACAGTGTTGACTGCCTCTACTCAGAAGGTGATAGGCAGCTTAGAGTCAAACAATATGGCTCTTGTAGCTTCAATCAATGTCTTGATTCTCCTTTCATCAACACCATTTTGTTGAGGAGTCCTGGGAGCACTATATTGTCTTGTAATACCCTTTTCATCACAAAATGTATCAAGGATTTGGTTCTTAAATTCAGTTCCTTGATTACATCTTATGATTTTGATCTTGTGATCACATTGATTCTCAATCTTTAAGATGAAATTTCAGAATCTCAGGAGTCTCATCATTAGTTTTAAGAAAAAAGACCCAAGTGAATCTTGTAAAGTCATCTGTGATCACCAAACAATAAGAGGTCCTTCCTAGACTCAATACACTGGTGGAGCCAAAGAGATCCATGTGTAACAAGTGTAGGGGTGTAGTGATGGAGTTTCTTTCCTTAGGCTTGTGAGATACTTTGTGTTGCTTCCCTTTCAGACATGCAACACAATAATAATCACTTGTAAACTCTTTCTTTGGCATTCCAGTTACCAGATCATTCTTAATCAATTTATTCATGTTCTTAAAGTTTACATTGCACATTCTTTAATGCCAAAGGAAAGACTTATCACTATTAGCTTCAAATAGAAATCATGAAACTTCTCCTGAGAGAGATGTTTCTTGCAAATCCATTTTGTATATGTTCCCTCTCCTAGGGGCTCTGAGCAGGATATGCTCATGAGGAATGATCACCCCGAGCTTAAGAACAATGCACTCATGCTTAGTAAAGAGCATGTTATGACTCTAATCACAAAATTGGGATACACTTAGAAGATTGTATCCAAGCTCCTTGAAAAAATTTAGCTTCTCAATGTTGAGCTTACCATTTGTGACCTTGCCCCTTCTAGAAATGTAACCACCTTCATCTCCTCCAAAAGCAACTGGCCCTCCATCAATTCTTTTAAAATTTTGGAGTAGTGACCAGTTGCATGTCATGTGCCTAGAACAACCACTATCAATGATCCATACATTATTGTTTGTCTTGAGTTGTTTCTGCATAAAGAAAATGATTAGTTACATTTGGAAACCCAAGCCTTATTGGTCTTGGGCTTATCAAAGGAAGTAGAGGCTAATGAAACAGAAATAGATCCTATAGTTATGCTTTGAGGATCTTTTGCTGATGTTGATGGAGAACTTTCAGTCACTTGGTCTTTCTTTGACTTCCACACCACCTTCAGAAGTTTGGACTTGACTTTCAATACTTCGGAAGCTTTTTATACTTCAGAAGTTTTAATGACTGGACCTTTGGAAGATCATGCTAACACTGCAGCAGACTTCAGTGCTTCGGAAGTATTCCTTTCTTTCAAGACCAAATTTTCTTCCGAATGTAGTTTTTCACTTGCCTTCTTCTTCATTTTGGAGCTTCCGAAGGAAATAGATTTTCCTTCCGAAGCTGAAATCTTCTTAGAGCTCTTGGAAGTCTCTTTCTTGGTCATATGAAGAGTACCTCTTGGATTGTATGGACAATTCTTAGCAAGATGAGAAGTACTTTCACACATAACACATTATATCTTCTTCTTCCTAAGAGCCTTCTTCTGAGAACAAGGCTGACTTTGATCACTTCCCTTCTCCACTTACATCTTTGTAGATGTTGAGACAGTCCTTTTAGGGTGATAACTGTTCTTGGAGTTGGATAGTTCAGGCTGTGTAACAATGGTACGCAACGGATCAGCCTTCTTCGTGATGCTGAGATGATTTGAACATGAACAAGAACTCTTGGTAGAAGAGTTGAGGTTGATGTCTTCAGTCTTAACCACTTCAAACCCTGCAGAGATAAAGACTTGTTTCTACTTAGAGTCAAAAGTTTCCTTGATCTCTTGTGCCTTCTTAGCTTTTCTTTTCCTCTTTCTGATCAAGTTCTTCCTCATAGACTTGGTCATCACAGGCTTCTTGCTCTCCTTAGAAGGATAATGATCCTTCTTAGAATCTTTCTCTTCACTCTTCTCAGAGGAATTCTTCATTATCACTTCTTCATCCTCTTCACTCAATGGTTCTATGAGAGGAAGCTCATCTTCACAAGTTCCACACCTAGGTGATCTTACAGACAAGATTATGTATGGAAGAGATATCTCACTAGATCACAGTCCCTGCTTGTTTTGATAACAAACTTTTCATGCAAGGATGAGGATATGATGTTCTTGAAGGTCTCTTCTTCAAGAACACATTTTCTACCCTGGCTTTGCTGATCACAAGTTCAGCTTGGCATTCAGTCAACTTGGTTATGAGATCCTTGATCTAAGTCCTATAATTGGTTTGCTCATGGTTTAGAACTAAAATGGTTTTCTCTAAGTCCACAATTTTAAACTTATAATCATTTTCAGCCTTTTTGAAATCAGATTTTAAGATGTTCAAGGACTCAAGATCAGATCTCATCTCTAATTTTTCGGACCTGTATCTGTTAACTTTAGCAATACATTCAGGAATACAGAGATGTTCTAATACCTTGGCTTCATCATAGTTAGAAATAAATGCTTGATTTGGAGATGCATCTTCCACCTGAAAGCTCCAATCAAAGCCTCCTTCTTCAACAACAACTGTAACTTGCAACTTTGGCTTCTCATTCTGGGTAGCTTTATCAGTGTAGTTTGGTCTAGATTTGTAACACCCGATTATTTTAAATGTCAAAGGAAAGAAGAACAAAGTGAAGAAAAGAAAGAAAAATGAAGAAAAGATATTTTACCCAATACACATTTCATTCGGTTTTAGAGAGAGAGAAAAGGAGAAAAGGCAGAAAAAATTCGGGAGTTTGAAGAACAAGCGCATGAGTCGAATTCAAGGAGTCGAATTCAAGGTAAGAATTCAAATGTTTATGATGTTCATAACCGGTTTTATCCTCGGGTGTGTGCTTATGTATGTTATGTGCTCGGTTGTGTGTGTTTCAAGTGGGTTTCTAGGTGAAACTTGTAGCAAATGGGTTTGAAAGAAGTCTTACCTGAAGAGGCTACTAAAGTGAGTTCTAGAACCCCTCTTTTACATGTTTTAACTAATTTTGGGGCTAGAAATGCATGTGAAAATGTTTTTTTAAAGTTGGGTATTGCACTCGTATGTATGTGTTTGTGTATGAAACGGGTGGGGTTTGAATTTGGGCAATGTTATATTTGAATGATGATATGAATGTGTTTCTAAGGCTTAGGATGTAAGATATAAGCTTAGAACATGTTAGAGAATGATTGGGGACTAAAATTGATGTTTAGGTACGAATGAGGCTGCTCATACGCCTAAATAGGGCTCATGCGCCTAACTTGTTGAAATTTGCGTAAGTGTCCTCATACGCCCGAAGCCTCATGCGCCCAAATAGGGCTCATGCACTTGAAATTTCCTCATGCGACTGAAGGTCATGCGACTAAAGGTCATGCGACTGAAGGTCATGCGACTGAAGGTCATGCGACTGAAGGTCATGTGACTGAGGGTTCATACGCCCAATAGTTCTCATGCGCCTGGAAGCCCTCATGCGCCTAAGTGTTAGCCATGCGCCCCAATAGTGCCCTTGCACCTGGAAGTTTTCCATGCGCCTAAGTGTTCCCCATGCGCCTGAAAGGCCATGCGCCTGCATAGTGCTCATGCGCCTAAGGACTTAGTTTATTTTTCTGACTTTTAGGAAAAAGTGTAATGTAAGCTTTGACTTGGGAAGTTTCCGGGGAATATGTAAGTTGACTTTTGGGAGTCATAGATGATGTGATGGGCATGTATGATGTAGCATGTATGATGATGTATGATTGATGCTTATGCATGAATAATGGTGCCTTGTATGGCGATGTTTGTATGTTCATATTAATATTCCTTATTATGTATGATTATTTTCCTTGTAACACCCGGTTATTTTAAAGTTAAGGAAACATAATAAAGTAAAAGAAGAGAAGGAAAGGAAATAAACCCAAGTCTAGGGGTAAAAAGTGTCCAAAAGGACCAAATGTTTGAAAAGTTGGTGATAAAGGTGGCATGGCCGCCCATCACCCTTTCTACAACCAAAACTTTCAGATTTTAGAGAGAGAAAGGAAGAGAGCAGAAATACTCTTGGTTTTGAAGGAAGAACAGGAAGAAATTCGAATTCAAGGTAAGGATTCATGTTTTTATGGTGTTCTTAACCGGTTATGTCCTCGGGTTTATGTTTATGTGTGTTTGTTTGTGTTCGGGTATGTTTTTAGTGGGTTCTAAGTGGTTGAATTCTATTTGCAAACGAGTTTGGAGGAAGCCATACTCAAAAGCTACAAAGGTGAGTTATAGAACCCCTCTTTTACTGATTTTTAACTGGTTTTGGGGCTGGAAATGCATGAATGTATGTTTTTATTTATCTGGGTTTCGGACCCGTATGCTTGAATGTGTGTATGATGATGTTATGATTATGTTCATGCTTGATGATGTATGATGGGGTTTCTAAGGCTTAGAAGGTAATACCTAAGTCTA
>BJCM01257130.1:0-11113 GCA_018326385.1 Flaveria bidentis
ACATGTTTATGCTTATGGCTATGTTGTCGTGAATATTGACTAAACACGACACAAGTCTCCTTTGTGTCGGGTGTCGTCATGACACGCTTTATCATCATTTATTATATTGCATCTCAATTTTCTACTATGTTTTATGACGATCCCGTCTCGTTACATCCCCGTGTTTCCGCTCTTAACGGGGGTGTGACACTGGGGTCCCATCTTTGTGATTGACCATATGTATGGGGTCATTGCCGCTTGCCCTAGGTACTAGAGTCAGCTATGTGCACAATGTTCGAGGTCTATTAAAGACCTCAGGCCCAGTAACCAGCTTCGTGCACAATGTTCGGGGTATAGCATATGGAATTGATCCGGAATGAAAGAGAAAAGATAAATGATGAATTTACTTGCCCTAGGTACTTGAGTCAACTTCATGCATAATGTTCAAAGTCTGTGAAAGACCTCAGGCCTAGTAACCAGCTTCGTGCATAATGTTTGGGGTATTGTACATGTCATCGAATGTAATGAACGTACGAATGAAAGTATGAAAGTTATGTATGAAATGAATGATAATGACGTATGATGAATGAACGAAAGTTTACGAACCAATGATGACGATAATAATGATATTATCTATGTGTACGTATGATGTGTGATCACATGCGTAATGAACGGTTTTAAAGAATGTAAAGTTTGTTTTATATTAAAACTAGAACTCACTCAGCAACGCTGAATTTTTATCCATTTTTCTAGTTGGCAGGTGAGCATTGCTGAGGATGGCACGGGACGACTACTTGGCTTGTTTTGGATGGCAACCATATTAATAATGCTTTTGTGATGTAATGCAACATGTGTTTTGTAATGTGGTAATGATGTACTATTTTGCAAAACCTTTTATAATGAAATGAAAGGTCGTTTTTAATGTTTCCGCTGTGATGTTTTATGACGTATAAATGTAAATATATCTTTTGTGTGCAATGATTGACCAACTGTGAGCATCCTGGGAACGAGGCCTTACAAGTTGGTATCAGAGCCAAAGTTTAAATGAAATGGGTAAAATTTTCAAAATAAAGCTAAACTTAAACTGAAAATAGGATGGAAAGGGAAGGGATGCCAGTCCGAGTAGCTGCGTGCCGTCAGGTATTTTCTTAATGTTAACCGGTATTACATGCGCATGTTAAGTGGTTTATGTGATGTTGGTAGATTTAGATGCTGATGTAGTCAGGATTGGTAATGCTTGAGGTATGAAGAGTAAAGTAAGTGGCTAATCACAACTGGCCATTGTAATTAGGGACTTACTATACTCGACATAAACTGAGTTGTTCCGTTGAATGACCGTGTTGGTGTTTAAATCTTTCAGTGTGTGTTAGAGGATGGTCGGTGGTAGATCATCTAAAGCTTCAGGTGGTGGAGGTCGTGATGCTGAACCACAGGTTACGAGAGGAAGGCCTAGAGCCGAAAAGGTGGTTCATGAAGAACCCGAGACCCCTCATTCGGAGGGCGGTGATGAGAGCGCCAATCTGAGAGCCTCAGTAAAAGAGGCTGTTGTAGAAGAAGTATATCAGGTCATACAGACAATCTTACCGTCTGTGGTGACCGAAGTTATCAAGGTCGTGAGGGAAGGAAAAAGGAAGGAAAGGAGTAGACCTATGGGCGAAAGGCGACAGCGCGAGACTGAGACAGTTCTGTCTGATGACGAAGAGAAATAGGAAGAAGAAGAAGAGCCTGCACCGGAGGCGGCATGAGGCTGTAACTTAGGGGCATTTCAACGATGCAAGCCCCCTACTTTTGATGGTAATGGCACTATTGCTGCTGCTCACCGGTGGGTGAGAGGAATGGAAGTTGTTCTGAACATAAGCGAGTGCCGGGAGGATCAGAAAGTGAAGTTTGCTGCTCACTCTTTCGTGGACTCAGCTTTATGCTGGTGGGACAATATTGTCCAAGCTGAGGGTAGTCGAGCTATCGGAAGAATGAGGTGGTCGGAGTTGAAGAGACTGGTGATTGTGGAGTTATGTCCTCACCGTGAGATGGACAAAGTTGAAAGGGAATTCCTTCAGTTAGAGGCGGGAACAATGACACATTAGCAGTACACCACCAGGTTTAATGAAATGGCAGGGCTGGTGCCGGATTATGTGACGCCTCTGTCACAAAAGATCAAGAGATACATTCAGGGCTTACCGGCGAATATCCGCAGGCACATGATCGCTGCCCGGCCGAGCACGTTTAGGTCGGTGGTTGATTTGGCAGGGAGGTTGTATGATAAGAGAATGTCGGTGGATGATGGTAGCAAGAAAGGTGGTGGTTACCAGAATTGGAATGGGAAAAGGTTTGGTCAGGGTGGTGCCCCGACAGGTAACAAAAAGGCACGGGTAGATGACCGACGTGTGGTCACATCTGGTGTGGGAGTAAAGGGATGCAACAAATATGGGAAGGAGCAAAGTTGCAAGTGTAGGTGGGGGTTGAACGTGTGCTTCAAATATGGGAAGTCTAGTCATATGGCAAGGGAATGCAAGGCAGGGAAATGTTTCAACTGTGGCACGGAGGGTCACATGAGTAGAGACTGTAAGAAGCCGAGGGCTGAGGGTTCTAGGGTGAAGAAGACTGGAGGTGAAGGACTGAGGGTGAGCACTAGAGCGTTCACGATGACGCAGGAGGAGGCTAGGATGGACCCTGATGTTGTGTCAAGTACGTTTCTAGTAAACCAAACTTTAGCCTCTGTGTTATTCGATTCTGGTGCTAGTTAAAGTTTCATTTCTGTTGCTTTTTGTTCTAAACTGCCTGTTAGTAGTAAGAATATAGATGCACCCTTTGATGTAGAAACTGCCATAGGTAAGTCTACCATAATTTTCGAGGTGATACAGAGATGTGATGTGGAATTAGAAGATTATAAGTTTCTGGTTAAACCATTCGTGATGACCTTAGGTGGTTTCGATGTGGTTCTTGGGATGTATTGGCTAGCGGACTATGAGGCGAACATTGTGTGTCACAAGAAGATGATTCGATTGATAGCGCTTGTAGGGAGTTTGGTGACGATTTATGGGGATCGGTTCACGACGATCCCGAAAGTAATCTCAATGGCGGTGGCGGGAAAGTGTTTGAGGCGTGGATGTAGCGCCTACTTGGCTTATGTAAAGGACGTGGATAC
This sequence comes from Flaveria bidentis, assembly GCA_018326385.1. Lineage (NCBI taxonomy): Eukaryota > Viridiplantae > Streptophyta > Magnoliopsida > Asterales > Asteraceae > Flaveria > Flaveria bidentis. The sequence goes on from BJCM01257130.1 coordinate 3,125, forward strand.
ATCAACACTACAACTATCCGATGTCGCGGTTGTGTGTGACTTTCCAGACGTATTCCCAGAAGACTTACCAGGAGTGCCACCTGACCGAGAGATCGAGTTTCAGATTGATTTGATACTAGGTGCCCAACCTGTTGCCAAGGCACCATATCGATTGGCTCCGACTAAGATGAAAGAGTTGATGGAGCAATTGTAAGAGCTGCTGCGAAGGGGTTTATTAGACTGAGTATCTCTCCTTTGGGTGCTCCGGTCTTCTTCGTGAAGAAGAAAGACGGTAGTATGAGGATGTGTATTGACTACCGTGAGCTGAATAAGTTGACGAGAAAGAACCGATACCCCTTACCAAGAATTGATGACTTGTTTGATCAGCTTCAAGGTACCAGTTGGTTCTCAAGGATAGATCTTCGATCGGGATACCATTAGCTGAATGTGAAAGAGCAGGATATCCCTAAAATAGCTTTTTGCACACGTTATGGTCACTACAAGTTCCTTGTTATGTCATTTGGTTTGACCAACATGCCAGCTGCTTTTATGGACTTGATGAACCGAGTGTGTCGGTCGTTGTTGGATAAATTAGTGATTGTGTTTATCGATGATATCCTGATTTATTCTAAGAGTGAAGAGGAGCATGCCGGTCACATCCGAGAGGTGATGGAGAAGTTGAGAAGGGAGAAGTTGAAAAGAGAGAAGTTGTATGCTAAATTCTCCAAGTGCACATTCTGGTTGCACAAGCTGCAATTCTTGGGTCATGTGGTGAATCCTGACGGGATTATGGTGGACCCAGCGAAGGTTGAGGCAGTGATGCAAAGGAATTCTCCAAAGACGCCATCTGAGATCCGTAGTTTCTTGGGTTTGGCGGGCTACTACAGGAGGTTTATACAAGAGTTCTCTAAGATCGCTTCTCCACTAACCAAGTTGACCCGAAAAGATGTTAAGTTCATATGGGGTCAAGCTCAAGAGAAGACGTTCGAGTAATTGAAAGCGAGGTTGACTCAAGCTCCTGTTCTGTCATTACCCGATAGAAGTGAAGATCTGGTGGTTTATTCGGATGCTTCCTACTCGGGGTTGGGGTGTGTGTTAATGCAGAGGGGAAAAGTTATAGCCTATGCATCCCGACAGTTAAAGGTTCATGAGGTCAATTACCCTACTCATGATTTGGAGCTAGCAGTCGTGGTCTTTGCGTTAAAAATTTGGAGGCACTACCTATACGGTACAAAGTGCACCATATTCACCGACCATAAGAGCTTGAAGTACTTCTTTGAGCAGAAAGATTTGAATATGAGGCAGAGGATATGGTTGGAGCTTATAAAGGATTATGATTGCGAGATCCATTACCATCTGGGCAAAGCCAACGTGGTGGCGGACGCCCTTAGCCAGAAAGAGAGACCCGAACCGATTCGGGTGAAAGCGTACCAGTTGATCATGACCTCTGATGTGAGGAAGCAAGTCAAAGAGTTTCAAGATGAGGCATTGAAAGTAGATCATCTTAACTCTAACAGAATGAGAGGTCTGGTTGCAGAATTAGGTGAAAACACACTTGGTGTTAGAACCCGATTTGGACGAATGTGGATTCCTCGTTTTGGGGATCTACGCATGAAGATCATGGATGAAACTCACAAGACTCGATACTCTATTCATCCTAGGAGATGCCGAACACCCGTGTGTTGGGGTGATATTTGTCAGAAGGAGTTAGGAAGCGTCAAGGTGATCGAGGCTACCACTGAGAAGCTTGAAAGGATCAAAGCCTTCATGAAGGCAGCTAAAGATAGATATAAGTCGTATGCTGATAAACGACGTAGACCAATTGAGTTCCAGGTGGGTGATAGAGTTATGCTAAAAGTCTCACCTTGGAAGGGCATCATTCAGTTTAGAAAGCGGGGCAAGTTGAGCCCAAGGTACATCGGCCCTTTTCGAATCATTGCTAGAGTAGGATAGGTGGCCTATAGACTAGAGTTACCAGATGAGTTGAATGGAATTCACCCGACGTTCCATGTATCTCATTTGAGAAAGTGTCTAGCAGATGAGGATATGATTGTTCCACTTTAGGATATCGAAGTAGATGAACGGCTCAATTATGTGAAGCAACCAATGGCAATCATTGATCGAAAAGAGAAGAGGTTAAGGAATGAAGTGTTTCCTCTTGTGCATATACAGTGTAAGCACAAGAAAGGATCCGAGTCCACGTGGGAGACTAAAGAAGAAATAAGGCAGCATTACCCACAATTCTTTGAGGAATAACAGGTTTCAGGGACGAAACCCAAATAAGGGGGGTGGACTTGTAACACCCGGTTATTTTTTTAAAGTCAAAGAAAGAAGAATAACGTGAAGAATAAGAAAGAAAGGTTATATAACCCATGTTGAGGGGTTAAAAGTGTAAAAAGGACAAAATCTTTGTAAAGTTGGTGAATAAAGCAACATGGTCGCCCATATTGCCCATTCATATCAACTCTCGGACATTTTAGAGAGAGAAAGTTCAGAGTTTTCGAGTTTTGAAGAAGAACAAGCTGAGAATCCGGATTCAAGGTAAGAATTCATGGTTTTATAGTGTTCTTAACCGGTTATGTCCTCGGTTGTATGCTTATGTATGTTTGTATGTGTTTGAATGTGTGTTTTAGTCAGTTTTTAGGTGGTTGAACTCAATTGCAAACAAGTTTGGAAGAAGCCATACTCAAGAGCTGGAAAGGTGAGTTCTAAAACCCCTCTTTTTACATGTTTTAACTGATTTTGGGGCTGAAAATGCATAAATGTATGTTTTTATAAAACTAGGTTTTATACCCGTATATTTGAATGTGTGTATGATGATGTTATGGTTGTGTTTCTAAGGCTTAGAATTTAATATTTAAGCTTAGAACATAAAAAATGAGATTTGGGGACTGAATCTGATGAATAGTGTGCCCTAGGCTGTTCATGCACCCAAACAGTAGTTCATACGTCTAAGTTTAGAAAACTGCTTAAGTATTGGCAAATGTTGATGAACAAATGCGGATGGAAAGAAATGCAGATGAACAGTTAATGTGGATGAGCATTGACTAAGTATGAGAAATGCGGATGAGCATTGAAGAAATGCAGATGAACAGTTAATGCGGATGAGCATTGACTAAGTATGGGAAATGCGGATGAGCATTGAAGAAATGCGGATGAACAGTTAATGCGGATAAGCATTGACTAAGTATGGGAAATGCGGATGAGCATTAGAGAAATACGGATGAATAGTTAATGCGGATGATCTAAAAGAAATGTGGATGAACAAAGACAAATGCGGATGAACACTTAGAATATTTTTGGCTTTTTGGAGAAAAAATGTAATTTTAGGCTTTGACTTGGGTGGTTCCCGTGGGCTACGTAAGTTGACTTTTGAGGTCATAGACGTTATGATGGGCATATTATGATGTGTGATGGTTTGGCATGATGTTATGCATGATGTATGATGTATGTTATGTATGTATGATGCCCTGTATGATGATGTTGTATGTGTATGTTAATTTTCCTATTATGTATGTTTATTTTCCCGTGGCTTTACATTGAATGTTAATGAATGAATTGAAAGTATTATGTAATGTAAAGTGGAAGATAATGAAAAGAGGAACATGATGAATGAATGCATGCATTAACGAGTGAATGAATTTAAGAAAGGCTTGTAAGCAAATGTATGGAGGTTCACACCCAATGAAGGGTGTTAACTCAACTATGTGCGGGTTAGCTACCCCAGAAGGATGCACATTCGGGTCGAATCTTTGTGATTGACCATATGTATGGGGTCCTTGCCGCTTGCCCAAGGTACTAGAGTCAGCTACGTGCACAATGTTCGAAGTCTATTAAGACCTCAGGCCCAATAACCAGCTTTGTGCACAATGTTCAGGGTATAGCATATGGCATTGGTTCGGAATGAAAGAGAAAAGATAAGTGATGAATTTACTTGCCCTAGGTACTGGATTCAGCTTCGTGCATAATGTTTGAAGTCTATTAAAGACCTCAGGCCCAGTAACCAGCTTCGTGCACAATGTTCGGGGTATTGTACATGTCACCGAATGTAATGAACGTACGAATGAAAGTATGAAAGTTATGTATGAAATGAATGATAATGACGTACGATGAATGAACGAAAGTAAGCGAATAATGATGATGATAATAATGATATTATCTATGTGTACGTATGATGTGTGATCACATGCGTAATGAATAGTTTTAAAGAGCGTAAAGTATGTTTTATATTAAAACTAGAACTCACTCAGCAAAACTAACTTTGTATGCATTATTCCAGTTGGCAGGTGAGCATTGCTGAGGATGGCACGGGACGACTACTTGGCTTGTTTTGGATGGCATCCATTTTTATAATGCTTTTGTGATGTAATGCAACATTTTTTTGTAATGTGGTAACGATGTATTATTTTGCAAATCCTTTTATAATGAAATGAAAGGTCGTTTTTAATGTTTCCCCTGCTATGTTTTATGACGTGTAAATGTAAATTTATCTTTTTGTGCAACGATTGACCAGCTGTGAGCGTCCTGGGAACGGGGCCTTACAGAAATGCGGATAAACAAGAGGAAATGAGGATGAAGACAGTTTATTTTCTGAATTTCGGGGAAAATGCAGATGTAGGTTTTGACTTGGGAGGTTAAGTTGACTTTTGAGGTCCTAGATGATGTGATGGGCATGATGATGATGTATGTTTGATGTTTATGCATGATGATATGTTTGATGTATGTTATGTATGATGTGCCTTGTATGGTGATGTTGTATGTTTATATTCATGTTCCTTATTATGTATGATTGTCTTCCCGTGGCTTAACTTTGTATGTTAATTAATAAATGAATTAAAAGTATTATGTAACGTAAAGTAGAAAATAAAGAAAAGAGGAACATAATGATAGAATGCATGCATTAATGAGAGAGAACATAAAGAAAGTCTTGCAAGCCTTGTATGTTGATTCATGCCCAATGAAGGGTGTTAGTTCAATGGTGTGTGGGCTAGCTACCCTAAAAGGATGCACACCGAGGTCCGTCTTTATGACCGACCATTTGTATAGAACCTTTATCGCTTACCGTAGTACTGTGGTCAGGCCACCGGGCGCAATGTATGGGGGTCTATGATAGACCTCGCCCCAGTACCGCTTTATGAGTGATGGTGAGATATAGCACAAGACAATAGTACACCTGAATTTACCCTAGTACTGTGGTCAAGCCACCAGACACAATGTATGGGGGTATGTGATAGACATTGGCCCAGTACCACTTTATGCGTGACGGTAGGGTAAAGTTCATGGTTTTGGTATGGAATGTAAAGAAAGTATGAATGAACATGAAAGAAAGTTAACGAATGAATGATGAAGATAATAATGATATTATCTATGTGTATGTATAGTGCATGATCACGTATGATTGTAAAGAACGGTTTTAAGCAAGATAAAGTATGTTTTATTATAAAACTAGAACTCACTCAGCAACACTGATTTTTATGTGTTTCCAGTTGGCAAGTAATGTTGTTGAGGATGGCACGGGGCAGCTACTCAGCTCTTTTGGATGGCATCTATATTTATAATGCTTTTATGTTGAAATCCAACATGTATTTTGTAATTTGATAACAAATTATTATTTTGCAAAAGCTTTTGTAATGCAATTAAATGGGTATTTAAATGTTTCCGCTGCAATGTTTTTATCAAGTTAATGAAGTTATATGTTTTATGTGCAATGATTTACTAGATAGTATAGTCCTTTCGTTGCTTGGATATCGGCTTCGGAAGTTTGAAATACTTCTTCCGTAGCTTTGACTTCAGCTTTGGAAGTTAGTGGCATTTCACTATCTGTCCCAACTGTTTCAGTTGCTGGGCCATTAGTCCGCATATCCCTTTCGAATTCAATCTCAGGTTCAATGTGGAACTTAGGTTAACTAACTTCCTTGACAGTGGTAGATGGTGTATTCCACCTTTGAAGCTCTTTAGCTCCAAAATATGCTAAAGCACCATCTGGGCTTGGTTGTTCAAGGGAGGAGCTCATTAGAAATTTGGTTAGGAATCTATTCAAATCAATGAGCATCCTTGGATTCACTTGAAGGAAGACAGGGGGAGGCTCAGGAAAAACAGTTGATTGCTAAGCTGGATATCTTGAAGAGAGAGTAGAGAGAACTAAGCTTTGTTGCTCCATGTGTGTTTCACTCTGAACATTCTCCCCTTTTTTGTTAGCATCATATTTAGAGGTAGATGAGCTAAAGGAGGAAGTTAGAGAGACTTGTATAGGTACAAGCCTAACAGATCTCTTTTTATGTCTCAGCTAGTTGAGCAACTTGATATTTTCTATCTCAAGTTGCTGAGTGGCAGATCTATCCTCTATGTCTCAACACAGTTAAGTGTGCTCAGGTGGGAGCAATCTGGGGATGGGTGACCTCCCAGGGAAGTTTTCACTCGAGCAACCAAAAGCAAATCCGTGAGTTGTTCGTGTAAGATCTGCCCATTTGGGAAACTAGAAACCCAAACCCGAATCTGTTTGGGTCAATTTTGGAAAATCAAATACATTAGTTAGAAATTTAATTTATTTTAACCCTTCAAAAACAATAATATTACTATTTATTCAACTTCCATTTATTAAATCAATTCATGGTAATTTCATGATTTATAGAATAAAACTTTATAAATTTATGAAGTTTATTTGTCATTTATGATTTTTAATTATAAGACGAAAATAAAGGACTAAAATACAAAGATCATTATTTTTACAAATATGTAAGGTATATAAAAGGTTATTAATATTTATAAGATTTTAAATATTCAATTAAAATAAATAATCACATTACAAGTTCTTATTAGATTTATAAAGTCTACAAAGATTTAATAAAAAATGAAGTTGTTTAATTAAAATTAAAGTTTTAATAAATTTAAATTTCTAATTGTAATTATTCTTTTATTTATTTAGATTATCTAATTTTATATTTATTTTAAATTCAAATCATAACCCCCTTTTAAAAGACTTATAAATCACCATTAACACCATTCATAACCTCCTCCTAACCTCAACTATAAAAGCAAGCCTTAGGCCTCACTTTTCATTTGCTCATTCTCTAAAAATCTCACTCTCATATCTTTCTTTCATCCATTGTTATGATCAGTTTAAAGAATTTTATTTTCAAGAATTCTTAATGCTAAGGTAATCTTTTATTGTTTTTAAATTATACATTTCAATCATCCTAACATCCAATTGTTCTCATTACTTTATGTTCTTACTTTTATTCTTTCTTCTACTAAATCTATTTTTATTTTAATCATTATCATTTGATCATTAACCTTATAATATTCACTAACCTTATAACAATCACTAACATTCCTAAATCAAGCTAACAACACACTAACATAAACAAAGAATCCCGTTTGCATATGGACCGCTATGCCGCTGCATTCGGTTATTCCACAAGATTATTTTTCTAAATGATGGCTATGCCAAACTCTAAGAATATTTTTATAACTAAAATGAAGACTAATATACCATTTGTTGACATAATAAATTGTTCTAACCCGTTTCATGCTTTAACGATTTTTAAAGTGCACATAAGTGCCTTACTACAATTCTGGCAGAATATAATCTTACTTCAACTGACCATAACTTGATCATAAAAAAATATATTTGAGTAAACTCAGACTCTAATATTAAATTCATTGAATTATCTTTTAAACGGCAATTTATACGTTTCCAAACTCAATCGGACAACTCCACAATAGGCTTCACAAGATAAGTGCGCATTTCAGCACCTTCTGTCTTGTGCTCCTTGTTTGACCTATTTACGGATCTTTTTATAAAAAAGTTTCTAAACGAAATTTGTCCGGGAGACTTTGAGCTAGTCAAATGTAAATTTTTATAATTTTATGAAACTTTTTACTATTTAAAAAACTTGTTTAAACACATACCAAACATTTTATCCAAAAACTAAAATTGATGCAATAATCATTTTTCAATCTACCTTTCGCTTTTTAGCATTCTCTAAACACATTATTGTTTTTTATCAT